>JAOBYE010254208.1:0-16399 GCA_025403585.1 Parazoanthus swiftii | reverse complement strand
TGGTCCATTCCGAACACCATATCAAGAGCTCTTCCACCGTACACAACCTGTTTGGGATGCGGGGGAAGGCCGGTGGTTATCTTGGTGACATTCTGTGCTGCTTTCCTCAGCTCAGTGCAGTTGAAGTTTTTAAGGATCTTCTTGTTTCCCATACGAACTAGGTTCATCATGGTAACGGTTGAACAAGCGTGCCCCATGGAGGCCCCTTCTTCGCACAGACCCGCCCAGATACCGTTGGCGCCTTTTGCTAGAACTTCAAGCTGTGTTACGTCTTGAAATCCCCACTTTTGATGGCAGTGTATCAGCAGATGACCATCCTTGAAGCCACATTTGTCCATCTCTTTGCGGACAGCAGCCGTCCACACGCCTAACTCATCTGGGAGATACTTGCCTTGTTCTTCAAAGATGATCCCAAACGGACGCTCGTTGGCAGGAAGAGAAGACAGGTAGTTTACTATCTTGAAGACACGCCTGGGCTTGCGCATCATGCTGTCGGGAAGGTCTCGCAGGTTAATGAAAATACGCGAATCTTCAGAAAGGTTCCTGCGGATCCACTGAAACCTATGGGTAAAGAGTTCGCAGATTTTTGCAGCGTTGAACTTGGTGTAATCAATGGCTTGGTAGACCAGATCTAATTCGATGATGATATTCTTGATTCCAAGCTCTTTGCATTTCAGCATTCCTATCGGAATCTCTTCTTTGTACTTCTCTACATCATCGTTGTGGACCTTCTCTAAGAACTCCGTGAAGGCGTACATGAGACTCATATCTTCGCCCTTTTCTTTCAGTTGGCGAATGAACGTATCTCCGAGGCGCGTCATGTGCGAAAAGGACGCCACAATGATGTGCTTGAAGCCGACTCTTTTCACCTCGTTGTAGATCGCCCATTTGTCATCAATGGTGTGGCCACGTAACTGCCCGACGGTGGTTTCACGGAGGGAGTTATCGAGCACGAATAGGTCCAGCTTTCTCAGCCTTTTCCTAATTGGGCGAAATTCTTGAATTTCTTCACGAACTTCGCGGATTTGCTTCTGAAAAGGCAGCTTTTTTCTTCGAGGCATTTTGGCTTTCTTGAACGGAGGGCAGTTTTACCTTAAAGAATCTTTGCTTTGCGACTGGACTCGAAGCAGATTTATGCTCTGTTGGTGCAATTGTTTGAAATTTGGCAATTTTGTCCAATCAGGCTTCATCGTATATAAGCTTTTTAAGTATTCGTCTGTAGTTCTACAATGTGTAGCAAAGTCGCGTCGGCCTTCACCAAGTTCCAAACAATTAAATCTAAAAACAATTGTACATATAAATGGATTTTTAAAATAATAATCTTGGTTTAATGAGTTGTCTTTTGAAGGCGTTAATACCAGCTAGCAAACTGGACAATTGAGCTTAGCGAAGTTTGTCTAATAGCAAATTGAAGGAAAATAGCTCAGCAAAGAAAAATGCTGCAAAAACTAAGCATATGCAAAAAACTTGAATAGCCTGATGCAAATTTTAGGTAAGTCCATTTGAATTTTGGTATTACCTTTTGTCTCCTGCGCTTTTCATAGGTCGATCTTTTCTTAGATAGCTGCATAGACGCTTTGTTCGAGACAAAACTTCAAAACCAACAACTGTCACGTCCAGACGTTTAATACCTAAATGTGCGCAAACTGCAATATGCATGCATAATTTTAGCAAAGAAAAATCCCGCTGCAAAAACCAAGCATATGCTAACAACTCGTTTTTCATTGACAAGCAGTGATATACATGAGTGTGATCGTAGTTGGTTCAGTCAGTCAGAATTTCTTGGTTCAGTTAGAGTTGAGGATTGACTGAGTTCTCCTACTTTTAATCTTTAATCAAGTGTAATTGCTAAGTGGTATTGCGGCTTAACTGGATTTATTGTTTTTAACCTGATCCACTGTGCATCCACTGTGTATCCACGTACATGTAGACACTTCAAAAAAAGACTTAGAAAGTTAAGGGGAAGGAGAGGGGTTGGTCTCTTCCACTGCGTATGCATGTTTAGTGTAGCCACTTCCGAAAAGACTGAGAAAGTTAAGATGGGGAGAGGCTGGTCTCTTCCACTGCGTGTACACGTACAGTGTAGCAACTTCAGAATGAGAAAGTTAAGGGGGGGGGAGAGGGGTTGGTCTCTTTCACTGCGCATCCACGTAGCCACTTCATTAAACTGAACTGAAATAGTTAGAGACTGTGTATTTTCCTCGTTCTATTTTTTCTGGTACACTGACCATCAGTGTAGGCTACGTATAGCCAACCTTGTTGGCTGGGTGTTGTGCATGTTAGTTCGGTATCACTAATCCACCAGGTAAAACAGTCAGGAAAAAGAATTAAATGGATTTAATTCTGAACCTTTTTTCTCCGTACTAATCGGCGCGAAATTTCATAATATAGAATATATTTCTACTGTATAACTTCATATTACTTTGTCTTTTTACATTATTTGGAAAACAATCTTAAAAAATCGCGAAACAAAACTAATTGCGATTCTGAGCCGTCAATATACATATATACACACTAATAAAGTGTATACTCAGAAGCTCTTGAAAGGACGAAAAATGTCTATTTAAAATATTGTGTCTAGATGAAGCTGTTTCAGTGTTTGCCTATTTTCCATTCCAAGCTTTTGTTAATGTTGATAATTTATGACCATCTCTCATCGGCGGCGCAGTGGTCGAGTCGTTCGCGTGTTGGATTCGTAACCTTAAGGCTGAACACTGTGGTGTGTCCTTAGGCAACGCTCGACTTGTTCCAGTCGCCTCAGCTTTTTTAGCGAATACCAGCTTCTGGTGAGGGCTAGCCTGCGTGCAGACGCCAGTCTCAGCGCGGTCATTTCGTAGACTAGTAGGGGCTAACTAGCGATGGGTTAGTGTCCTGTCCAGGGGGAGTCACAGACTCTCATTCGTTTAACACTACGGAAACCAGAGATAAGCACCGGTCTTAAGCCTTGGTCGTGCGTAGATGCAAGTCAGTGCAAGTTTTAAAATTGTATTCAACTTGCATTACATTTGGCCACCAACTTGCATGGACTTTCACTGACTTTTGGTGAGCTCAAATTTGGATACAAACCCGTGTAAATTCTTCATCAGTGGCCAAACGAAGCGCAAGTCAAACGCAAGTTTGAAGGTCACTTGCAGAGACTTGTATCTATGTTTGGCCAGGGATTTATGAGCAACCTTGATTGAGAAAGGATTTAGCTTTTTTAGATTTTTTCAACCACACTGAACCTTGGCTGAAGAAGGAGCTGTGCTCTGAAAAAATTTTCAGGATAATACTGGCTTTAAAGAATAAACTTCTTCAACTTATAAATTAGTTTTCCAGGTTTTCCAGGCCATGGGGTTTAAAGTAACGAAATGCCATGAAGTTCTAGGTTTCCAATGACCCCAATGAACCGTGTGTACAGGAACTGATACAAGGAAAAGAGCCAGTATATCCACCTCAGGCTTGCTTTGTTGGTGCTGCATAGCTGTCAATCCCAGAAACTCAAAAATCTTGTGCACACTCAGACTCGTGGGCCCGTGAGCATTGATGGCCTTTTTTTTCAGTCGTTTCGATTTACAGAACGCACTTCTCGGTAATACGCAGAAACCTCAGAAATCTAGTAGGTTAATTTAGAAAACATTGGAAAACCGGGTGACTTCAACTACCATGCGGGTGAGAAGGCAGGTGAGTTGACAGCTATGGTGCTTGGACTTTCAGACAGTAACTGGGAGTTCACATAGATGACATTCATGATTGTATATTCTTTGTTTAGCTCAAGTTAAATGTTTACATGAATTAGTATGAATAATCTACGGCAATCCTGCTGTGTTGCAGCTTTTACTGTAAGCCACATTTATTACACAGCTACATGTACAGTGTGTTTCAGAAAAGGTTGCCATGGATATTGGTGCTTACCCAGACCAAAAAGCATTATGGGATTTTGAAAATGAAAGAGTAATAAACTAGAACAAAAACTTCTGCATTGAAATACTCAAATGACTTTTGTTTTGTAACGAATTCACTGAAGTTTTCCAATGCGTTGTGTTGAACATTTTGGGTTTTGACAGACATTACATGTAGTTCCTTTTAGTCGGGGAATGCTCCAGTGCTTAAAGAAAACCTTTTGTGAAATAGCTCTTTATCTAAATACATCTAAAGAAGAAGAGAGTTAGGAATTGATAGATCTCCAATCTTGTGAGCTGTCCATCATCCATGAGCACTTGGTTTTCTGCAGCGGAAAGAGTCTTTTACACATAGTTTGCTGGTGTTGGGTTGCTTGCCATGCAATCGTCGCACACTGCATAACCATAAATGTGCAGTATGTCTAATTTTAAAACTATGACATACATGTTCAATCAAATATTTTCTGAAGCCAGTCAGAATAATATTGTCCAGTTCACCAGCTCTCGACCAAAGAATTCATATTCCTGCTCTCTTGTCATGGGAAGTGATATGCTGAATAAACTAAAATCCACAACACCTACAACCAGATAAAACAATTCTTAGTGGCCTGGTTAAACAAACAAAAAGAAAAAAGTGGAAACATTTTATATCACAATTTCCTTTTCTATGCAGCAAACCTAACTGATACTGACGATGCATCAATCCTTTCACTTCAAGAAGTGTCACATGATGAGTTACTAAATTCTCATTACTTGCCTTTATACATTCACTATTAAAATATTGGGAGAAATTTACATTTCATTATATTGTAGAAAGTTCGGAGGTGATGATAAATTAACCTATTCTCAAAACTAATCAGCCCATTTAATACTTATACTTTAAGGAGAATATCGATGCTGATATTACACTATTTCAAACATCTGAGCACTAACCATAAACAAAGCAAATGATGACATGAAGCCCTCCTTTGTAAGTTCAAAAGCCCCTCCATAGTCTTCATCGTCAATTTGTTGAAAGTTTGTAAAGTACAAATACACTACTGCAGCATTGACAAGACAAAACCTAGAAACGGAATAGAAGTAGTCAGTGTTGATTCATATCAACAGTAGCTGCCATAAGCTTCCCACTTCCAGCTGAGGCCACACCGATTTCATTGTTTGTTTTAAAAACCCAGTGGTCCTATTTTTGCTGAAATACAAAAACAGTTTCTCAAGGAAGAAAAATTGAAGCATTAGATATTGAACTTAGAAGTGTGTCTTCCCCTCCTCAGTTCTGCTGAGCATATCTTAAGATGGCATTTACAAAACTCACAAAAACTTTGTTAAATTAATATATATTTTTTAATCATAATTTTTGGAGTATTTAAGTAAATTAAAGATGTAGGTCTAATAACTTTACAAGTAGTTTAGTTAGTAGTTTTAGCTTGATTTTTATATTCTTATTTTCACTTAATTTTCCTTGGGCCCAGGTGAAAATTACGTAATGTAATCCTAGTTCTACCCAGCTTAAATAAAGTGCTGTTATTATTATTATTATTATTATTACTATTACAGACTGTAGATTGATTTATTAAAATGTTTCAAATTAATTGTTCAAAATATACACTCAGCTATTTCATAAAAGGTTGATTCAGAACTTTCTAATTCGATTTACAAAAATGTTTCAAATTACTTATTAATAATATTTTGCTATTTCGTGAAAGGTTGACATAGTCGATTGTTGATACTGGAGCCAAAAGGAACTTTGGGGTTCAAGGAGAACACACAATATATTGCTATTAGTGTTGACTTTGTATAATGTAGTGTGTTGGTTCATCATAAAACATTTATTATCACTGCTTTCATTATCATTTACACAAATAAAAACTAATGTACGCAAAGTTTCTTTTGGTTCCTGAACAGAATATTGATGATGACAACCCTTATTGAAACAGCTACATATACATACACACACATACATAAACACATACATACATACAAGGTAATTTACAATAATTATTACGTTTTGTTTTTCACTCTTATAATTACAACAAGAGGCTACGCCGTAGCCTGACTCGAGCCGGCCTGTCATATACTTGGTAAATTTGCAATAAATACTTCGATCCATCTTGTTTACCGCCGTTGGAAAGGGAATATGAACAAGCCTTGCTTAGAGTAAAACGGAAATCCAATAATAATGCTTGTGAACGACTGAAAATGCCTACAATTATTTATTAGATTGTTTATAACTTATACCAATGATTTTTTGCAATAAAGCTTGTGATTTCTGCTAAAAAGAGTTGCTCCGTTTTGAAAAAAAAACGAAAGAGAAAAGAGAAAAAAAAATCAGTGAGGGAAAAAAAATTAAGATGCATCCACTGTAATCTTGTTTACTTGGTAAATTTGCAATAAATACTTCCATCTATCTTGTTTACTGCCGTTGGAAAGGGAATATGTACGAGCCTTGCTTAGAGTAAAAGGGAAATCCAATAATAATGCTTGCGCATGAGTGAAATCGCCTACAATTATTTATTAGATTGTTTATAACTTATAAAATTATCATGATTTTTTGCAATAAAGCTTGTGATTTCTGCTAAAAGAGTTGCTCCGTTTTGGCAAAAAAATGAAAGAGAAAAGAGAAAAAAATCAGCGAGGGAAAAAAATTAAGACGCATCCACCGGGATTCGAACCCGTGCCAAGTTGAGATCCAAGTTCGATCAGGTCACCACTAACCACTAAGCCACCATGCAAGTTAACGCATGCGCAGATCAATCGCAACACAAAAAATAAAAATAAAAAATTTAAAAAATTTAAAAAATAAAAAAAAAATAAAAAAAATAAAAACCTCAACTTGGTGCCTTCCCGCCCGAGTAATAAATCATCTTATCTGTATTTGACGCTAGTTGAAGAAAGAACAAAGGAGTATTGTCCCTTTTTATACTATAGTATGTGACCTTTCCAGGGTATCAACAGGTGGTAAGTTAATCTTGCACACAAGTTCCTTAGCTCTTTTAGAGACATCATCTCCAACTGAGGAAAAGTACACATTTGCTATTTCAACAGAACCTTGTGCATACAGCAAGTGCAAAGTTCCACATACTGTATTTACTCAATATGTATAGTATATTGGAAGAACACTTCCCTGCTATTGTTCTGGAATCTACTGTGCACACATTTCTATAAAATGGGAAATGAGCAGTAATAAATTAGTTTAAATATTCTAGAATGGGGGTGGGTGGGGGGTATTCTAGCCGTTATAATACACACCTTTTTTCCACAAATCTTGCTTTCACACCTGCTATTGGCCTTTAACGATATTTATTGATACCCAGAGTTGTGTCATAAAAATAAACACCTTAAGGCATCAGTATTTAGTAAGTTTCAAATAATTCCACCTTCCTGTGGTACCCTTCATAATTTGTAATCAGAACCACATCATTAGTAACTTAATATATTTTTATTTGGCTGTTAAAAAAATCAGGTTTTGAAACCTGGAGCTGACAAATTATAATTATACTGATACTTACAGTCCTATTCCAAGGATGCCCTTCAGTGGGACAATACCCCACATTATCCCCAACAGAATTGCCAGAATTTGCCTAAACCAGTATATTACATCAAGAAACTCTTCCTACAAAACCAAATACAATTAAACTTATTAATACAAGGCAATAAAAATTGGTGTTAGCAATGTTTATTTTTCATCACTACTGTATCAAAAATGTGACATACAAATGCAATGACAACCAAAACTTTCTTCTTTCAATCCCTGAGAGAAGACTTAAGTTTATGGCAGCACTGAGGTTTCCAAGCAGCCAATCATTGCATCTGGCTACTATACTGGATGTGTGACTACTAAATAAATGCTCATAAATGAAATTCGCATACTTGCATGTATTTAATATTGTAATTAGTAAATGATATGTAGTTGATAAGTAACAGTTGTTGGAAAACACTTGTTTAGGAAATTTTTTAAATCCCTCACAAACTATCGCAAAAAGACTATGAGAGTGTATAAAACAACAAGTCATGAGTTATATGGCAATCAATTTGCTGATATCATATAAAGTCATGTATTCTTAGTCCTGAGGGTCCCCTTATAAGGGCTGGGTGGGAGACGGGTTTCCCTCATGATACATAAAGGCTATGTAAGTATGACGACATAACTGCATAGTTTATTCTGGTCTGGGACAAGGTGTGGACCACAGAACTTAGTCTGTTTAGTTGAGGGGTTGAACATGTACAAAGACAGCCTGGAGAAATCCTTATATATACATAATTGCAAAATCGCATTTCTGGATGGGAGTCCCTCGCAAAAGATCGTTGTCCTGAAAGCTAGCAGCGCAAAATGGGATTGTGGCATTTGAGGAGAAGTGTGCGCAAGATCTAGATTTGAAGAGAAGTATCAGAAAGGAAAGAGCACACAACCCATTTGCCAACATTGCGTACTCAGTGTGTGGATGCACCTGTGCCAGCAAGTTTAGGTTTTATTCGTCACTGAGGTCGTCATCACATAGCAATGTTCTCCATGGCTTGTTGATATACAAAGTATATAAAAATTAACCAAGTTGTGGTCTGATTAAGAACAAGAATTCTTTAATTCATGAAAGATAAAAAAATAACAGTAAAATATTTGCATTTAATCTCATAGAATAATGGATCACAAGCTTGCTTTGTGTGGACATCAGTTTGTAAGTGGCTTTGGTCTTTAGACTTGACATACAATGTACTTAATATGTACCTTCACCACCCTCCCCTTCCCTCATCCTGGGCACATATTACCCTGAGTTTTTGACCCAGTATAGTGCTTTTTGATACAAACCTAAAGGAAGGACATCTGAGAAAGTTGAGGTTGTGTGCAAAGTTGCAAGGTTAGCATTTGGAATGAATACCTATAGGTGTAAATGTCTGCTACTGCATAATCAGGGGCAGAAATTAACACCAATCCAACGACCAGTGGCTACCTAATTTCACCTTGGGATGATAGATTTCATGAAGCACTGGCCCATCTGGCCTGTACAGTACATTATGTTTTGCAGAAAAATAAACAATATATAACTTTGTCTCAGTTTTGTTATTTAGTTTGTGTAACTGAGCCGGAGGTGAATTGTGATGATTATTTTACAAGGACTTTTTGATGTTTAAAAGTCTTTTATTTCCTGGACAAAGAACAACAAACCATCCCTGACAGTAAGATGTTATAACTGTGCTCAACTGATGTGCACTCGCAATTTCATCTCTACGTGACAAAATGATGAATGATCGTGAATTATCTAAATGACAAATGAAAACTCTTACATGTGTTCCAAATTCTAACATGTACATAAACTGACATATTTGCTGATTGTTCCTGAGTTCATGGAGTACAAACTAATAATCTTATTGAGTCATGCTCACTTGGTCACATTTGTATCGTAGATTGTAAGTACTTTGCTTGCTGCAATAGATTTTTAAGATAGTGATGATGTCATAGTTCTACAGTCATAGTTCATATTTGTGTGCTCTGGTCTTGTGCTATCAAACAACAACCACAAATCACAATGTGAACAGAGATATACGCAAATAATATAATTAGACATAGTCTACAAACCATTCCAGTGGCCTGAACGTACGTCTTTCAGGGCCCTTTTTCAGTAGTGTTATAAGAAATAGCAAGGTTTTCATTGTGACTCTGAACAGCTAGGGTGTCCAGAGTATTAGTTAGACAACTTCCGATACTGAACATTCGACAAATTTACATATTACGCCAGATACTGAAGAAAGCGATCATAACTAGGATATACAGGTATATAAAACTGTGTGCTTGCGATCCATTCCAAAACAATACCGAATTGAAATGAAGAGATTTTTCCACGGTCGTCCTCTTGATAATTAGTAGTTTTCTTTGTCAGTTAAAAGTGAAAATCGAAGCTTTTGGTAGGAAAAAACTTCACGTGGGATGGAATTGGAAACAAATATTACACACACACTGATCAAGTACCTTATCTTCCCAAGTTGATTTCGCCTTCAATGCTTTTTTAAATGTTGCAGAAACTGTTCCATTCTCTACTCCGTTTTCCTGAGGAGACTTTCTTCGCTTCTGAACGGACATCCTTCATGAGTTAAATAAACTATAAATGAAAGACATGAAATTTTTACAAATTCAACTTTCCAGGAGTTGGGTAAGTCCGCTTCTCGGTTGACTCGCAGGCTCAACTTACCCACAAATCCGCGCGCTGCTCCAGGTCATGTCCTCTTTCTTCGTCGTGGTGGAAAAAGAAGTACGAGGTAAGGGTATGAAAGTAATCGGAGATGTATCTCTTGCATCTTCATCTTTTATCATATCTGAAAAATACCGACCGATTCTCTGGTTATTCGGCCATACTTTGACGATAAAATTGCTTCGATTTTAAATTTCTGCGTACCTTTACTAAGACTGTTTTTAACGTACTTCAGCAAATACTTGCCTCGGAGATGATGTCAAAAGAGTGTACAACATCGAATGTCACTGCTTGGAAATGAAGATAGATCGTGAAATACTGATATTTCAGCAATGCCATTTGCATTGCAGTTCTGACTGTTAAATTTCAGTTTTACTTTCCTGAGCGTGTTTGCAATTACACTTAAAATTAATTTCTATATTTTGTATTTTGTATTTTTGATAAACAGTGTTTTTAGTGGCTTGTAAAGATCATAAAGGGATATTTTTGCTGTGATTGAGAATTACTTTTGCTAAAAGTTCTTTCATGTTATATATTACAAATCACTGCATTTACTTCGGTGGTATTTCAAGACTGTTTGTGTACATCCTCCCCAATTATCGTCAAGTCATGTTTATTGATTTTGCTCACGTGTCTTGAATCTCGTCAATTCATAATCTTTGGAAAAACTTAATTGGTTAAAACTTTTCAAACTACAAACCATGGGAGTAGCTAGATCAGTCTCAACCCTAGCCCTTAAATTTGGTCATTGCTTCATCCGTTAGCTGCTGTTACTACAGAGAAAACAGCTGTTAACTCCTGTGATTGTTTTTTGTTTTTCCATGTTTTGCCCTACCTCCTAATGAAGGTCGTTGTTTTGCTGGAAGTGGGAGCAATTTCCGTCCTTAACCCTGCACTGGCTTAGACTTATTATTATTGTCGTTACTGTTATCAGTAGTAAACAAATTCAAATTTCCATTGAAGATAGTTATCCATATCCAATCAATGCTTTGTAGTTAAGAGTAAATAAAATTGCATTTTGAACAAAACAAGGCTTAGAACAGCACATTTTTTGTTTAGTTTCAGTATTTTGTCCACTTTATTAATCAGAAATGCCTCTTACTGCAATCATTTATGTCAGATCCATAAATGCAATTGAAATTTGTAATTTCTTAAAGAGTGTTAATTTTGGCTTCAAAATTGGGGAGTCAGGATGGCCGAGTGGTTAGCACTTGTGCCTCCCACCTCCACACTTGTGGACCCAGGATCGAGTCCTGGACTTTGCATGTGGGCTGAGATTTGTCGATTTCCTCCTGACTCTGAGGGGTTTTCTCTGGGTTCTCTGGTTTTCCTCCCTCCACAAAATCAACTTTCACGCCAACATCTGTGCCGTTGAGCTATTTAACATAAACCACTGGCTTTAGAGAATGGGCAACCACTCCCAGCACAACAATGTTAAATAAAGTTTAGTGTTTAGTGTACTTATACATACTAGTTATGCAATGCTTTTGAGTGGGATACCGTGGAATATGCCACTCGTCACTTGTATTTTCTGTATACACACGAGCTTTTAGGCGAGTGTGTATACAAAGAAAATGCAAGTGACAAGTGGCATTTTCCTCGGTATCCCATGATAAATCATCGCATAACTACTTTATGCCATGCCTGAATCTTTGGAAAATTCAGGGAAATCTTCAGAAGAACTCTAAGTGTTCGTAAATTTTAGAAAAACTTTGAAAACGGTTCAAAACAGTTCTTGAGGAGGCTCTTTCAAAAATGTTCGGAAAACCTTCGGACGTGATCGGAATTGTTCGGAAACAATTACAAGAGTTGAAAAGCATCAGAGTTGATTTTAAGAAGCTTCAAAATTAAAGAATGAGAGCATTATTGTAATGAAGGGAAGGTCGAGTGAATACTACCCATTGCATACTGCAGACTATGCAATGGCAATCCTGGCCTCTGATTGGCTGTATTTGTCAAGGTATGGCATAAATAAGTGTATACAGTATGGCAATAGAAATAAATGCAAATTGGTAGCACAGTTTTCCTTTCCCATTAGGCCACCACCATGGCACCTAAGCGAAACAACATCATTCCTAATGCCCATTTTCATAAAGATTGGCAACGTTATGTTAAGACTTGGTTTGACCAACCTGGGCGTAAGAAGTCTCGCCGAGTGAAACGCCAGAAAAAGGCTCTGAGAATTGCACCTCGTCCAGTGGCTGGATCATTGAAGCCTATTGTCAGATGCCCAACCTTCAAGTACAACACCAAGGTCAGGGCTGGTCGCGGATTTACTCTTGAAGAGCTAAAGGTATGGAGAACTATGCAATGAACTTGGTCTTTGGGAAGATTTTGTACTTGTAGGCTGATTACAGTCGTGAAACTGGTCCAGACTCGGACCAGTATAAGTTCAGAGCAATCTCCTTTTATCTGATAACATGAGACTGGTGTGAAAACTTTACTAAGACAGATGTGATTCATTCCAGTTGCTGAACTGAAGCAACTGATCCCAGGCTGGTAGGACAGTTTTCCCATGTAATTGCAAGAAATCTTGGGCTAGTCTGAGGTTTGGCACAAGTAGCAGTACATCAGCAGTTTGAACATGCATAGAAGTTGTCTGGTCAGAGTGGCCAATCCTGACACTCTGCTGGTACTGCATATATGCCTGCTTTTCTGCTTCACAAAAAATTTTATTCCACTCATACCAGTCTTATGTAATCATTAACAACTTTTTTACTGGTGTCATGTAATATCATTGTACGGGTTTGAGCCCAGATGGTTTCATGTACATGTAATCACTCACCCTCTTGGTCTCCCACATTTATTTGTTCATCTCCCTGTTTTGTATCGTTAATTGTTACACTTTACTCTGACATGCAGGCTGCAGGCATCTCTCGTAAGGTTGCACCTACAATTGGTATTGCCATTGACCACCGACGCAAGAACCGCTCAGCAGAATCCCTTCAGGCCAATGTGCAGAGACTGAAGGAGTATAAGAGCAAATTGATTGTCTTCCCAAGGAAGGCCAGTAAGCCAAAACAGGGAGACAGTGAGGTAGGTGCTCGATTGATTACTCAGTCAAATTATTCATTTGCAAAATCAGGTGCTCTTTCATTGAGCCATGTACTGATTTGAATTACATTTTCATTCTTAACTAATTTGTAATGTACTAAGCAGTCGCAATACTTTTAGTTGGAAAGGGCCTATAAATTAATTAATGTTGATAACATTCTTTAATGAATCAGTGATCAATGAATGTGCAACTCTCTCTTTCGAGTGGAGGGCTGATTGGGCCCAGTGTTTCCCTTTGTTGGCAATTGGAAACATTTTTGGAAAAATACTTAAAAAAAACATCTTTTGGAGCAAAGTTACATACATGGTAGAAATGTTTTTATAACAGCTGCCCAGCCTGTAATAACAGTACTGGTTATGTGCGATATTACAAAATATACAACAAGTATTTCAATGCTTGCTCTATGGATTGGCTCACCCTGGCTGTATATCTTAATAAATAAACTTAATTTCAACAATGTAACACCACAAATTATGCACTTACTCCAAAACACTGCACGATTCGAATCTTGGCCTTGTGGTTCACTGGAAATTACACAATACCACTTACACTCCAGGATGTTCAAAAAATTTTTTCGGCATCTAATAATTATTTTTTATACTTTTCTTTGATTATTCCTCTGGTTTTGCCCCTAGACCAAAATACTGAGTTAGTGATTTGTATTTCATTTAGTCATGGTTGTTTATTTTTTTATCAGCCCAATGAGCTTTCAGTGGCTGCTCAACTCCAAGGACCTCTGATGCCAATCCAACAGTCTCGTCTGCCAATCAAGGCTCGTGCAGTCACAGAGGAGGAGAAGAAGGCCAGCATGTTCAAGAGCATGCGTATTGCTCGTGCTAATGCAAGGCTCATTGGCATCCGAGAGAAGAGAGCCAAAGAAAAGGCAGAGGCAGAGGCAATGAAAAAGAAGTAAATCTTGCTGTGAATAGAATAAAATGAAAAACTTACCTCGTGGTCTTTTGTCTTCAGGTTTTGCTTTTTCAACTTTATCCAGACTAAATTAAGTTGGTAAAGAGCTCTACAAAATTAATCTCCCAAGTAATACCTTGTGAGTGAAAGTCCTAGATATGATATGGGCCCACACAGAAACAAGAGGCTATATAGATAGCTTAACTTCGGCAAAGCCATATTCTTTAAAATAGACTGAAAACAGCATATGCCTCCATTTCACTTGTTCACTACAATTTGTATAGTATTTTTTTTTGTAAGGATACATGAAATATAGGTGAAGAAGAATGGATGCTGCTTTTTAAGAGAAAATGGCTGGCAAATTGTATATACATGATCATATCTATAATGCTTATGTTTTCTGCTAAAATTGTTCCGTTTTGATGTGAAAAGAGAGAAAAAAAGAAAAAAAATTTGGCAAGCGAAAAAAAAGTTCAAAATAATTCAGAACAAACCAGGTAGACTAGCTGTAAGTCATTGTTAATGATAAACTCAAGGATAGCCAGCGTAGCTTTGGCGCTTTGCTTTTTCGCTTTTCCCTGCCAACCAGATCGCCAAAGCTACGCTGGTTAACTTGAGGACAGCTGGGGAGACATCCAAGGCATAACCAGTAGTATCATCAGCGTACAGTCTAAGTGAGACGTTTGGGGCTCAAAAATTCAAATTGTTAACAAAAATGTTGAAAAGAGGGGGCGAAGGAGGGATCCCTGTGGTACCCCTGCCTTAACAACACTTGAATAGACGACTTGTTCGCTGTAAAAGTCTGTTAATGAATATTATAAACCCTTAAACGTTTATGGGGGGTTCTACGGACCCACACCCCTAGGTTTTTCCATCCTAAATTCTGAAGCTTTGCAGCAATTAAAACGAAACTTGCAGTATGTGTAGTCTAATTAATAACACATCTTATGACTTTAATTGGATGATGTCATCACTTATAACTTATGCAAAGTGAAGTTTGAATCAAGAAATTGGCAAATGAAGTTTTTCACAAAATTTCTTCTATTTTCAACTTCATTTTCTTTTTAAATATTTTGCTATTTGAGCTTATAAATACATGTTTTCTATTAAAATCAAGGAATTTCATTGAAAATTTGCTAAAAATAAAATTTTCGAAAAATCCAAGGTGGCGGCCATGTTTTCCAATGCAAGGTATTGATTAGGATACTGGCAGGGCAATTTAGTTTATCACATACTTTAATTATTGAAAAGTGGCCAAACCTTACTGGTTACCCCTCACTTGCATGTTTATTTTGCTGCTTCATTACCACCTTACTGGTACCCACGACCAGATCCCATTTGGCCTTGCAGCTCAGTTGGTAGGGAAATAGTGATCTGCTCCAGAGGTCGCGAGTTCAAATCTCGCCAGGGTCAGATACTTTTTCTTTTTACTTGGGCTTGAAGGGCCAAGTTGACATTTCAGCTCTGTATTTTTTTTCTCCATACCGCAATTGTCCTGCGCATGCGATAACTTGCATGGTGGCACAGTGGTTAGTGCATCGGATAAGCAACCTGATCAAACTTGGATCCAACATGCTCGGAAAATGAGACTATTAAAATCTTGGGGGTCACTCTAGATTAGTAGATAGTAAACTTTCGTTCAGAAAGCATATTACCGAACAGCTCAAGAAGGCTTGTTCTAAAGCATCTGCGTTAAGAAGGATTTGTCGCTTTATACCAATAGATGTAATGATTAGACTGTCAAGTTATTCTCCCGCATCATGAATATTATAGTCTGCTTTTTGTTGACATAGGAAAAGTTCAGTATAACCGCTTAGGAAATGCCAATTATTATATTTTAAGATCTTTCTTAGGTCATGCCAAGACTGTGCCATATGAACAGTTATTAAAGAGTAAAAGACTGTTGATATGTCAAGCCTCACCCTGAGGGATAGAAGGATTCGCCAGTCATTTATTTTATCATACAATTGCCTCTATTGTAGTAGACCGCAATACATTTGGGACTTTTTTAATTATAGGAGATCTAACTACAGCCTCGGAGGTGATGGATTCAACCTCACGTTACCTAAATTTAATCTACAGTGGAAAAAAAGTGCTTTACATACGTCATCAGACAATTCTGGAATAATCTACCTATTAAAGTTCGCCAGGCACCCAATATTAATGATTTGAAACAAAAACTCGTGAAGGCTCAATTATAGTATTCTAGTAATTTTAGCACATTTTAGTAAATTTGGTATGTAGTTCTTTTTTCAATTTTCTCTCTCTCTCTCTCTCTCTCTCTATATATATATATATATACGTTTGAACAATCACAGAAACCACATTAAGACAGGCGTCAACAGCTGCGAGCTCACGGAACACTTTCTGCAAAA
>JAOBYE010254097.1:4354-16401 GCA_025403585.1 Parazoanthus swiftii | reverse complement strand
TTGTTGACATTATTTAATCATCATCTTTTTAGGGAAATGACAAAATCTTTCAGTCCCTGTTTTTCAAAGGGAACGGCGTAGAGTGATCTATGTTGGCAACACCAACAAGCCAACCGGATGTAGGAAAGGGGAATTCGAGTTGACATGTTCGTTGCATTTCTCTCAAGCAAGCTTTCTATTCTTAGCTGATTATATTTTTTTTCATCATCAGACAGCGAAACTAAAAAGTTTCGAAATGGAAGTTACTCCCTAGAGCCCACATTAGTGCGCCTGAACTTTGCAGTTAGTTTTTTCCCTCAGTGCCTCGACCAAATTTGGGGTCTATCGAATACACAGGCAAGAGTAAAGACTGACTTTGTGGCTGCAAAATGAAAACAATTTTTAAACCTTCGTCATCACCATTTCTTTCTTCCAGACCAGGAAGGGCTCTATATTCAAAATGCACTGTCTTTGTTTTACAAGAATGTTTTTTGAAAGGAGGCTGAGGCTAAGATTCAGTGCCCAAAAAACTAAAAACAATATATGTATGGGCTGAACTAAAAACATCCTGGGGCTCGAACTAGTGTTACATGTTCAAGAAAAAAGTAATATTTGTTGAATTGGATATCTGGATTTTCCGTAATCAAAAGAATGTACAGGATGTGGAAGGGGGATGTTGAACAATACCCGACCCACTACCGGTTGGAATTAACGTCGCGGACTCTCTCGCGACTAAATATAACTCGGCAGGGTTAGACCTACCAGAAACCTTTGCCCCAGGCATACCTGTTAGAGTCATTGAGCATAGGGGAGGGAGGGTTGGGAGTACTTAACTAGGGTAGAGAGCTCGGCCCAGACACTGACTCTATTTATAAAAAGAAACAACCGGAAATTCATAACCTCTGTGATTTTCAGCTAAAATTTCATTCATTCGCTAGAACACTTTTTAGTTTCTAGATCCTGTCTGGTAAACTTCCGAAAATCCAAAAATTATATACTCTGTTTGTGATCAGGTCGTAAAAGTTTACCTTAAAGAGCGGAACGTCCCCGTGTAGCTTATATACGGGAACACCCCCCCCCCTCCCCCGGGGCCTCGCTATCAGGGAAGATGACCCCGGCACAGTTTGAACCTTCATCCCCCTCCCACCCTTTGCGTTTTCTGTCAGTTCGGAGATTATTGGTGCGAACTGTGCTTCATGAGAGCCTATATCACTCAACTGTCGAAGCGGCATCGCTTATTAAAAGGGGTCGTCGGTAGAGGTTTTTTAATCTGCAGAACTTTTCGTTATAATAGCAAAGTGCTCCAAAACATGTTTTTTTTCAGAAAAATATTTGACGCGCTTGTTTTGACCTATACAAAACATTGTTCTTCTTTTTACTCAAGGCAAGTCCTTTACATCATAAATGCTTTCGTTAGCATATAGTCGTTCTCTGTTTATTTAATGATAAAACGTTGCAAAACAAGTATACTTTGGAATAGTAAAACGCGCACATTTAGAGATTTGCTGCAAACGGACTTCTACTTTCTGGAACACACGTTTGCGACTTTTAACACATTTTTTGCTGCAAGACAATTTTTGTGCTGGGGATACAAAAACGTGCATGCAGCATCGCTGTTCAACTCGTTTTGCAGCAATGTTGCGAGACGAGTTGCGCGTTTTGTTGCTCGTATTGCAGGGTTCGTACGGGTCATGGAAAACCTGGAAAGTCATGGAATTTTAATTTGGGTCATGGAAAGTCACGGAAATTGAAAATTACAGAGTACAATATGGGTTAATTAATTTAAATGAGTGAGACGAAACAGCAACTCGTCAGATTTCATTTACGGAAAGCTGGATTCCAGTGGTATTAGACGTATAGGTAAATACACGAACAGTTTTCTCTCTCAAAATAACTATGCTGGAAAAATTTCATTTCGAGAACAGTTTTGATATCAGTATTGCAAAGAAACAGAAGGTTAAATTAGGTCGTGGAAAACTGCTAAAGGTCATGGAAAATCATGGAAATTGATGGAACTTCACAATGCCGATAGAGTACGATCCCTGAATTAACAATTTGTACTAGGTGTTTTTTACCGTGTATAAATTCCTACGAGAAGTGTAGATCAGACGCCTAAATCACTGGTGATACATGACATTGTTAACTATATAGGTATGGTACTATATTCTACGAGACGTGTACGACAGATAAAGATAGTAATCCATTCCTAAAGCGTCTAAATCAGCTGTGATACATATGCATGATACTGTTAACTATATAGGCATTTTACTATATTCTGCGAGACGTATACGACAGAGGCTGTAAACCAACGTTAATAGGCATTGTACTATGTCCTGCGAGAGGTATACATCAGATACAGCTACTAATCCAACGTTAAAGCGCGTAAATCACCTGTGATGCATGGTACTTTTAACTATACAGACATTGTATTAAATCCTGCGAGACGTGAACTTCAGTTAAAGGTAGTTATCCAATCCTGAAGCGCCTAAATCACCTGTGATACACATGCATGATACCGTTAACTATATAGGCATTGTACTGTATCCTGCGAGAGGTATACATCAGATACAGCTACTAATCCAACGTTAAAGCGCCTAAATCACCGGTGTTACATGATAGCGTTAACTATATAGGCATTGTAATATATTCTGCGATACGTATATGACAGATAGAGGTATCAATAGAACCTTTATGCGCCTAAATCACCCCTGATACATGAAATTGTTAACTGTAAAGGCATTGTACAATATCCTGCGAGACGTATACATCAGATACAGTTACTAATTCAAAGATAAATCTCCTAAATCACCGGTGATACATTAAACTGTTAACTATGTAGGCATTGTACTATATTCTGTGAGACGTATATAAATCAGATAAAAGTACTAATCCAACATTAAAGCGCCTAAATAACCAGTGGTACATGAAAGCGGTGGTACATCCAACGTTAAAGTGCCTGAATAACCGGTGATACATGATATTGTTAACTATATAGGCATTCCACTATTACTTGCGAGAGGTATACATCAAATAGAGGTACTGATCAAATGTTATTGCGCCTAAATCACCAGTGATACATGGTACATTTAACTATCTAGGCTGCACTGTCACCAGTCAAGTACCAAATAGAATTAGAAATCTTACTGCTGACCTTAAAGCACTTAATGGCCTTGCTCTAGTTTACATTCCATAGTTTTGAGTTTTTTCTAATTGTTATTTCAATATTTGTAGTGCGCAGATGAATTTTTTACTGAATCCGCGCAAAATAATTATAAATAAATATGTTAAATGCTAAATGTACTTACTTGCATGGACTTGTACTGGCGTCAATGTACTTGCACTGATTTAAGTGGGTTTGTGTTGAATAGCAAAGAATTACAGTGACCTTTATGACGTGGAAGGACTTGCGTTTTCCATGCATGGACTCGTACTGACTTGCATGGACTTGCGCTGATTTCCATGGACTTGCAGTGACTTGGATAGACTAAAGTTGAATGGCATAATCTTGCGCTGATTTGCATAGACTTGCATTGACTTGTAAGGATAAGCATTTATTTGCATGGACTATTGTTGATGTTGAAAGGCTGGCTTCGAGTGGTTTGAACATGCCTTGAATTCTTCATGATTGCCTTTCACGGATTTGCGCTGCCTTACATGGACTTGCACTGACGTGGATGAACTTGCATTGACTTGAATAGATTAGCAGCAATTTGCTTGAATTGACTTGGAGGGATTTGCAATGACGGTCATAGACTTGCGCTAATTTGCTTTGACCTGACGTTTAGCGAGTGGCTTAAGAATGAAAGATTGATAGGGAAATATTGTGTTTTTTGAGTTTTGATGCAACTTGTTACTTGTTCAGATGGTTTGGATGGATATAATTATATATGGTGGGAATGTAGCAACAAAACAATTGAGAGAGACAGAGAGAGACAGAGACAGAGACAGAGACACAGAAAGACAGGGAGAGACAGAGACAGACAGAGGCAGACAGAGAGTGATTGAAAGTTCTTTAGATATGAATTTAAAAGGAATTCTGAAAATTATCTACTAGTGGTGTCAGTATTTTGAGCGGGCACACAAACTCACCAAAATAGTCTCTAAATAGCTTTTCAATTTTTCGTTCCGTTGTCCAAATTGATGAGGAGAATCTGTTGAATATATGTGTTCCTAAATTTAAACATAATCATTGACTCCTCTTATAGTCAAAAGAGAAATTGGGGGCATTCCTCACGAGACAAACTCTGATGGACTATTTGGGCAAAATTATTCATGTAAAGTTATTTTAAAATTTTCAACCTCTGTTTGCTTACGTTCTAGGTTGACCAATACACTCTGCAGTATTTTCAAGTGGAATAGTTGAATGAAAGGCCTCCCTTTGGCGGAGTATCGTTAGATTTGAGACAACTGCCGCCAGCATGACCGAGGTCAAAGTATGTCAGTGGGCATAGCTTGGAATCTAGCCGAATATGGAAATGGTCGGATTCACCCTTAAGAAACCCCCAACTGACATCACTCGAAAAGCCCTCATTAGGAACCCTAAAGGGAGAAGAAAATAGTCGACGCCAGCGAAACTGACCTGGCGGCGCAACCTTGAGGATCATATCGAAAAAGCTTGCAAGACGTGGCGGCAAGTCACTAGTTGGCAAAAAATAGGATGCGCTGGAAGGTATTTGTGATTGTCTGTGCTCTTCTCGTTGGAATAAACAAACGTAAGTTCGTAAGATACTTCTGAAGTAAGTTACTAATTTTAATTAAAAAACTTAAAAGGACAAAACCTAAAAGTAGTAAAACGTTTTGAGTCTCCTGCGCGTGGTGAAACGAGGATTAAAGACCAGTTTGTTATGTTTGTGTTATTGGCTACGTAGAAAAGGACGCGTCTTGTTACAAAGTGGCAAACTCACACGCGCTGGAAAATTCACGCGCATTGGTGCGCATATCGGTCGGTGTAAGTAAACTGAGTTTGGACTTCGCAAAGTTAATATAAAAATCTCTTAATGTAATTATCGGAGAGATTCCTTCTGCAGTTTTACTTAACGGAATGAATGCTTTTCTGATTTCTGTTTTAACATGTGTGTAAATTTCGTATTTGCTGAAGCGGTAAAGCCCCTCCGTGCATCTGAATTGGCAACACGTTATTGACAAAAGCATTGAAAGCTTGCTGCTCTTAAAAATAAATTAACTTTGGAAGGGCAGCTAAACACCTTATTTTTATAAGCCCTTGATATATTCTCGATTTCTGTTAAAGTAATGCGTTATAGTAATTTGCCCCCGGCAAACGAAAGCATACTCATTTTTCACTGCTTTATAACACGTTTGTGTCTTGAAACGATTTGAAACACGTCCAACCTGACTTGTATACGCTCAGTTATTTCAAAAGTTTGATATGCAAAAAGCACAACACACAGACATCAAGACAAGATGAGAGCTCTTCTTATGATAAAGATTCGATCGTCTAATTTCGAGGGGAGGGCTCAGGGTGGAGAATGATTTATCTCACCACAGATAACAATTGAAAATGTCAGAGACTGCTTTGAGTTTGATTTTTTACCTTTGGGACGTCGTTTGGGAAATTCCAATTCTAACGTTTCATGCTTCGTTTTTGAATTCGAAAACAATAAAACAATAAAAACGTTTTGGTGTTCGAAGTTAAAAAACCGATTTACAATAGAATTGCACATACGCGATTTAAAATCCAAAACACACGTCAGGTATAAGGACGTGGGGGAAGAGGATAACCTTTTTAGAAGAGTCACGTTTTTTGAGTGAAACAAGGCAGGAAATATGACTGTCAAATATTTCCGAATATTGTTTGATTTGTGCTGCCTTTCATGGACGCATTGTAATAGCCTCCTTTATATAGACTGCCAGCACTTCAAATTGAAAAGCTACAAAGAGTATAGAATGCTGCAGTCAGGCCAGTCTATCAGGAGCCACGGTTTAGTCACATATCGCCACTACTGCGCAGTCTGCACTGGTTACCAGTCAAGTACCGAATAGAACTCAAAATCTTACTGCTGACTTTAAAGAACTTGAAATTGAAATTGACAACACAAATGAACACTGAAGTGAGCTTGTTCCATCCCGTCACAAACTCGGTATTCGTTTGTCTGTTCTGTATCCTAATTAATTATGTCTGTGCTTACGTATATGTCCCAAGTGTGAACAGATTCTCAATTTGCGTGAAATGTATTACTATAAAACATTTTCGTGCAAAACATAACTTAATATAACTTAAAATAACTGACAGCTTATTTTACCACAAATAACTACTTACCGCAAGTTTTCTACATGGTTTCAATATTAGACAATAACTTTGTTGGTTGGACAACAGGTCGTTTGTAGTTTGCTGGCTTTGGCTTAACAGATACGTCCTCTCAGCTTAACTTCCTTCGTGAAAACTAATCAGTTCGTTATTTTTGTATTAGCTGGTTGCGTAGAAACGTACGCGTTTTGTCACAATGAGTCAAAATTACATGCGCTGAAGAACGCGCGCGCAGTGTATAAAAGGCCAGGCTTGAACAAATTGCCACAATTCTCCAGGATTTCAACATCGTCCCGTGGGCCCCTTTACTTTCTGAATTTTTCCGTCGCTTCTCTTCACGACAATTCCTACGAAAATCCAGGAGGTCCACTGAATCTCTTCATTTTTGCGTTTGTCTTTTGTAATTCAAATCACTCTTTTATTTTTTATATCAGCTTCTTGCCGTTCAAAAACTGTGTCTCGGAAACCCGTTCGTAGTTTTGGATTTCAAATCGCAATTTTGCAACTCTGTCTCCAACTTTTTAACTTTCAAACGTTCCCTTTGAGATATCAGTTGTTTTACTGTTTCGAACCATGTTTTCGTTTTGGATTCTGTCTTTTCAAATCGGGATTTTACAATGACATTTTCAGTTTTTCAGGTTCCAGAAACATGATATCCGTGTTTCATTTTGAACCAAAATGCAACGCAAAGTATTATATAACGATGATCTCACCGAAAAACGTTTTAAAGTTTCAGAGACTGTTGCTGACTTTGATTTTTAACATTTGGACGTATTGGGAATTCCAACTTTAACATTTCATACTTCGGTTTTCAGTTAATTCGAAAAAAATAAAAAGTTTTTGGTGTTCGAAGTTAAAATAAAACGATTTATAATAAAGTTGCACATACGCGATTTAAAACCCAAAAAACACCCCAGACATAAGGGACGTATCATGCATGTGTATAACGGAAGGGAAGGGAGGCTGGTCATTTCGTTGCAGGAAGGGGATGATCTTTTTCTCAAAAATTCTGAGTAACATCAACTTGCTTGAATTGGCTTAGATCGATTTGCAAAGACTGGCATAGACTTTCGCCAATTTGCTTGGACATGTTTTAACTTGCATGATTTCATGTTGGCTTGTATGGACTTGCTTTGACTTTCATGAACTTGTAACAAGCTGCGTAGACTAATGTTCACTTGCATTGTGTTGCGTTCACTTTTCATTGAGTTGCGTTCACATGGAGTTGCGCTCACCTGCTTGAATTTTCAATTTGCATTGGCCAGCATTGACTTCCACAAAATTATGATCCCTTAACCGATAATAGGAAGAAGAGCGGCGATCGAAGGGTGGTAGTAAAAACCAGATAACAAATAGTGTTGCGACATGAGTACCTTTTCCAAATTTCATACGGAGGATCCGAATAAAAGCACATCAGATTTGTTGGACGAGAAACATGATCGTACATTCGCCTAGATTTGCAATCTCTCATTTTTGAACAAGTTTGAAACCAGTGTTGAAAACTGCGGAAACTTTTGAAAAGGTCTACTTAATCCCGACTTAAATCTGTCTGAATTTTGGACATTGCTTCTTGAAACAACTGCTGAATATGCCTCATTTCAAAGTGGCCTATCTCCGGTCTGCCTCTTCCGTTAACGGTGCAGTTTATCTTATCTGAAACACTGTTTCAAGCCCCACAATCATGGTAGGAGTGTTTAAAACGATTAGAGCGACGCTACTAGTCGAAAACTGAAGTTAAATGTTTTCGTTTTATAAGCGTTTTCTTGTTTATTTAATTAATCGTTATTGCATTAGCTTTGCGAGAACTTTAAGTGTTGTTTCTGGTCTACGTTCAAAAACAAAGGGCCTCCATTCGCAGTTATTGTGTAGTTTGGCTGTGGTAATCAAGAAATACCAAATTCTTAAAAGATTTTTGACCTATTCTGGTCCCTTAAGCGATAATAGGAAGGAGAGCAGCTAAGGGTGGTAGTAAAAACTAGATAACAAATTGTGATGGGGAATGAGTACCTTCTCCAAAATTCATACGGAAGATCCGAATATAAGCACCTCAGATTTGTTGGACGAGAAACATGATCGTACATTCGCCTAGATTTGCAATCTCTCATTTTTGAACAAGTTTGAAACCAGTGTTGAAAACTGCGGAAACTTTTGAAAAGGTCTACTTAATCCCGACTTAAATCTGTCTGAATTTTGGACATTGCTTCTTGAAACAACTGCTGAATATGCCTCATTTCAAAGTGGCCTATCTCCGGTCTGCCTCTTCCGTTAACGGTGCAGTTTATCTTATCTGAAACACTGTTTCAAGCCCCACAATCATGGTAGGAGTGATTAGAGCGACGCTACTAGTCGAAAACTGAAGTTCAATGTTTTCGTTTCATAAGCGTTTACTCGTTTATTTAATTAATCATTAAAGATGAATCCCTTTTGCATTAGCTTTGAGAGGACTTTAAGCGTTGTTTCTGGTCTACGTTCAAAAACAAAGGGCCTTCATACGCAGTTATCGTCTAGTTGGGCTGTGGTCATCCAGAAATACCAAATTCTTAAAAGATTTTTGACCTATTCTGGTCCCTTAAGCGATAATAGGAAGGAGGACAGCTAAGAGTGGTAGTAAAAACCAGATAAGAAATAGTTATGGGTAATGAGTATCTTCTCCAAATTTCATACGGAAGATCCGAATATAAGCACCTCAGTTTTGTTGGACGAGAAACATGATCGTACATTTGCCTAGATTTGCAATCTCTCATTTTTGACCAAGTTTGAAACCAGTGTTGAAAACTGCGTTAACTTTTAAAAAGGGCTACTTAATCCCGATTTAAATCTGTCTGAATTTTGGACATTGCTTCTCGAAACAACTGATGAATATGCCTCATTTCAAGTTAGCGAAACAATGCAGAAAATACGATTGCCAAAAATTTGGGAATATAGCTTGATTTGCGCTTACTTTCATCAGATGGACTCATTGCAACAGCCTCCTTTATAATCTGCCAGCAACCCATATTAAGAAGCTACAAAGAGTACAGAATGCGGCGGCCAGGCTAGTCTATCAAGAGCCACTATTCAGTCAGGTATCGCTACTACTGCGCTGTCTACACTGCTCTCCAGTCTAATACCGAATATATTTCAAAATTTTACTGCTGACTTAAAGAACATAAATTGAAATTGAAATGACAACGCAAATGTGCACTGAAGTGAGCTTGTTCCATCTCGTCACAAACTTGGTATTCCTTTGTCTGTTCTTTATCCTAATGTATTATGTCTATACTTTGCGTATATGACGCAAGTGTGAACAGGTTGTCAATTTGCGTTCGGGCAAAACATAACTTAATATAACTGACAGTTTATTTTACCTCAAATGACTACTTACCGCACGTTTTCTCCATGGTTTCTATACAAGACAATAACTTTGTTGGCTGGACAACAGGTCGTTTTTAGTTTCCCGGATTTGGCTTAACAGATACGTCCTCTCAACTTAACTTCCTTCGTGAAAACTAATCGGTTCGTCATTTTTGTATAAGCTGGTTTCGAAGAAAGGGACGCGTTTTGTCACAAAGAGCCGTCAAACTTACACGCGCTGGACAACGCCGCGCGCGCAATGTATAAAAGACCCCTTGACTTTCTGATTTTTTTCTTCGCTTCTCTTCACGACGATACCTACGAAACCCCAGAAGGTCCACTGACTCTCTCAGTCATCGGTTTACATTTTTGGTTGTGCACTTCAAATTACTCCTTTTTTATTTCTTTATTTCAGCCTCTTGCAGTTTAAAAACTCTGTCTCAGAAACCCGTTCGCCGTAGCTTTGGATTTTTAATCTCGATTTTGCAACTCTCTTTGAAGCATTTCACTTTCAAAAGCTCTTTTTGAGATTTCAGTTGTAGTACGTTTTCGAACCTTGTTTTCCTTTTTGATTTTATCTTTTTCTTTGCGAATATACAATGCCGTTTTCAGGTTTTCATGTTCCAAAAGCTCCCAATGCGTGAGATGAACCATATATTCGTGCGTCATTTCGAATGAAAGTGCAACGCAAAGCATTTTAGGATATATCACCAAAACATAATTCAAAGTTTTGCAAATCGTTTCTTACGGGAGGAGAGGGAGGCTGGTCATTTTCTAGGGCGTTGGGAATAACCATTTTTCAGAATGTTAGAAGAGAAACGTCTTTTTTTTTGAGCGAGAAAATGAAAAAACGTTACTGTCAAATATTTGCGCTGCCGTTCATGGACACATTGTAACAGCCTCCTTTATAGACTGCCAGCAACTCAAATTACAAAGCTACAAACAAAACGTATAGAATGCGAAATGCGTACCGCCACTATTACGCAGTCTGTACTGGTACTAGTCAAGTACCGAAGTGAATTCCAAATCTTACTGCTGACTTAAAGCACTTAATGGCTTTCCTCCAGTGTATACATTCCATTGCTATTTTGATATTTGTTATGCGCACATGATTTTTTATTGAGTATGCGCATAACAAATTATAATTAAATGTGTTAAATTTACTTACTCATGGGTTTGCGACTATTGTTGATGTTGACTTGTACTGCCGGACTTCCGTTGAATCTTCAAAAACTACCATTGACTACTACTGTGGACTTGCGTTGACGCTCACAAACTACCACTGAAGTGTATGGACTTGTGATGATTATCTTATACTACCATTGACTTGTGTAGACTTCCGTTGAAATTCATAAACTACCACTGACTTGCATTTAATTGTGTTGATGTCCATGTACTATCATTGACTTGTGTAGACTTACGTTGATGTTCAAAATTATCATTGTTTTGTTTAGACTTGCGTTGATGTTCGTAAACTACTATTGACTTGTGTAGACTAGTGTTGACATTCACAAACCAGCATTGACTTGTATGGAATTGCGTTGATATTATAAACTACCATTGACTTTTATGGACTTGCGTTGATCTTCATATACTATTATTGACTTGTATGGACTTGCGTTGATGTTCATATACTATTATTGACTTGTATGGACTTGCGTTAAAATTTATAAACTACCATTGACTTGTAAAGACTTGCATTGAAATTTATAAACTTCCATTGACTTGTATAGACTTGCGTTGAACTTTATAAACTACCATTCACTTGTATGGACTTGCGTTGATGTTCACAAACTACTATTGGCTTTTATGGACTTGTGTTGGTTTTCATAAACTAACGTTGACTTGTATAGACTTGCGTTGATGTTCGTAAACTACCATTGACTTTTATAGACTTGCGTTGACATTTGTAAACTACCACGCATTGACTTGTATAGACTTTCGTTGATGTTCTTAAACCACCATTGACTTGTATAGACTTGCGTTGATAATTATAAACTAGCTTTGATTTGTGTAGACTTGCGTTGATATTTATAGACTACCACTTCCTTCTATCGACTTGCGTTGATATTTATAAACTATCATTGACTTGTATAGACTTGCGTTGATGTTCGTAAACTACCATTGCATTTTATGGAGTTGAGTTGGTGTTCATAAACTACCATTGACTACTGTCGACTTGCGTTGAAATTTATAAGTTACGATTGACTTGTGTCGACTTGCGTTGATATTTACAAACTACCATTTACATGTGTAGACTTGCGTTGATTTTTATAAACTACCATTGACTTGTACAGACTTGCGTTGCTGTTCATAAACTACCGTTGACTTTTATGGACTTGTGTTGGTGTTCATAAACTAGCATTGACTAGTGTAGACTTGCGTTGAAATTTTAAAACTACCATTGACATGTGTAGATTTGCGTTTATATTTATAAACTACCATTGACTTGTATAGACTTGCGTTGATG
>JAOBYE010253986.1:0-16401 GCA_025403585.1 Parazoanthus swiftii | reverse complement strand
TGGAAAATCGCGAAAGGTCATGGAAAAAGTCATGGAAAGTCATGGAATTTCAGAAAGTCAAAAGCGTACGAACCCTGGTATTATTAATCAACGTGTTTTCATAGCAGCCAGATTCTGAGTCACGTATCAGCGACCTTTTTACTGTGTTATTCTCATAATTTTCAGTTTATGATTCGCTTTTGCTGTGAAGTTACAATTTTCACCAAAAACTGAGTTCAGTTTTAATACTTTTCCACTACGGTTGAATCATTTAAGACTTAATCGTGATGTCATAAAAGAATCAAGATGGCGGATTCTATCGTCATGTGATGTCATTGATTTAATACATTTCTTTTGTACCTGCATTGATTTAGTTAATTGGTACAGCAGTTTTGGTATGGCAAGTAAGTACAGGGCCAATCACAACCGAACTCCAAAAAAACCTGAAAAAGTTTATCATATTTCACTATACTGTATACACAGCTGTTTCTACAAGTACTTGATATACTAAATGGCAAATTGTCAAAACAAAATCTCGAGCGTTATAATAGTAGCTTACCCTTTCAGGCGTTTCAAACATTTGCTCTAAAATCACAACTCCGGGATGTTTTACGTGCTGCGGAAATAAAAGGATGGAAAGAAAGGAGTGTAACAATTTTGGCAGTGCCGGATGGAGCGAAGGGCGATAAGCGAGAACGGACACTGAACCGGAAGGGCGTGAGCGGAAGTACAAACAAAAGAGAACTTGAGCAACGAGGACGAGGCATGCAATAACGGAACAGAATAACATAATTAACTACGTTTAGCAATAGCTGTACGTGAGAATGCAACAAGTTTGATTCTTTCCATCATCTTTAGAAACAAACGTGAAAATCTCAACTTGGGGGTCGTTTTGGATAAAACATGAAGGTCCTAATGTACTTGAACTGCCTCGATCTTGGTTCGGCTTCAAAAATAAGACTTACTTTTTTGCCATTTACACACCTTTATGAAAACAAAAAAGCAGAGGTATACAAACGTGAAAAGGAAACCTAAGAATGGCATGGCTTAAAAATCCTTGGGCTGATTTTCGAAAAGACGAAGAAGTGTATCGTTTTCCGTACATTTTAGTTACGTTTTTACCCTAAAATCACCCGATTCCAAAACGATCTTATTGGGTGATAGCGTAAGGACAATTAAGTAGTTTGGACGTTTTGTTTTCAGATGTGCTAACTAACAACAACTTACTTGCAAAATCGAATATTCGTTCTTCAGCTGCGCTTCCTGTTTTGTGGGGAATCTTGATTTGTCAATGATCTTGATAGCAACTTCCCTGCCGCTTTCTCGATGAACACCTAATTTAAGCATCCAATTTAAGACGGTTGGTAAGGCAATTAAGTTTTCATTGAAACTTTTCTATAAACTTGATGGGTAAAATGTGAAGTAGTTTGCGCAGTTTAGTCAGAGATTGGCACTCATTATTTAGTACTACGACCACTACTGCTTTTATTAATCTCTTGTGGATCAACGACGCTTTGCAAAAGAAATGATTCAAAAATTGAATAATTAAAAGAAAGAGAATTTAAAAATAGTTATTTTAGGAAACCAGCAAGCAGCTGAACGGATCGATAGACGCTGTAACTGTTGGAGAAATAGGGCCCGTTAATATAAAGCAACATCACGTGTAATATTGCGTGCAAATCAATGTTACATCATACTATAAAAGACTTCAATATTGTACAGAACATCTTAACTGCATGGTTGACGATCGTAGCATTGCAAGTTATTAAAGTTCAAATGAAACGGCTAATGACATCTGCTACTTTTTTATAGTTTCTTGACCCCTTCTACCTCATCCACATACACACACATGGAAACACGATATGAAATGGTCTTCCTCCAGAAACACAAGTGACGACGCCGGAACACATGATCATACAGAGGAACCCACTATTCTTGAACGCAGTTCCGTAGGCATAAGAATAAACATACATTAAACGCACATGACACACGAAGAATGCATGCGGCTCGGGAAGCTAGCAAAATGTTTAGCCAACTGACACGCATTAACTGTTGATTCATTTCGATTATGTTCCAGTACGCATTTAAATGTATCATTTGTTAAAAAAAGAAAGACTTCTTACCTCCATAAACAATTCCAAACTGTCCCGCCCCGAGCACGTCATCGGGGAATATTTGGTACAAATGGCTAATATCCTGCTGGCAAAAAGGCAATACCAAACGATAGTGTTCAAGTACTAGCAGTTAACCGTGATTCATTGAAGGAATATACGCCGGTTCCTTTTTTAGGACAGTGAGGAAATAAATTTAAAAAATGCCTTGGCTAACAGCAAACTTCGCACGTATCGACTTAATAAGTTTATGCAATGTTTATAGACCGTATGCGTGCATAACACGCTCCAGTGGCCATAAACAATAACTTCAAGTCGAGGTCAGTTTGCAAGTTCTCATACATTTGCTGTATTTCTGCTTTACCAGCCTCGACTCGAAGTTTCTGTTCATGGTCAGTGGGGCGTATTATGCATACGGTCTATGTTAATTTGTTAAGACATGCAGGCGCGTAGGCAGGGGGAGGGGGGTGCATGTACGCGCGGACCTCCCCCATCACCATGCACCCGTCCGAAAAGTATCGCTCAGAAATGACTAATACGACAAAAAAGAAAGAAAGGAAAAAGTGAAAGTATTTCTGCAAAAAATCAAAACGGAAGTCAAGATTAGCACTATGAACTAGGACAAAGGAGAGTCAGCGGAATGGTTACTCACTGGTTGAGGTTCACGAGGCCTCAAGTCGTCTAAGGTGATGTCCATATCTTCCTCTGCGAATGAAATGTTAGAAATTCCGATTTAAAGCCAGGGAGGAGTTGTAGTTGCGAGCTTTGAAACGGTGGGTCAGCTCGATTTACATCTTGGCTAGATTGACTTGTGTAACTGACTCACTATAGAACTCTGGAAATGGGTATGTCAATCTGTCTCTAATGTTAGCAGCAGGCGAGAGCACGCACGCACCAGTTTCCCGCGCTTGGGAGAACGCAATCCTTCAAAAGATAAGTTATGGCGGGAACTGTAATGAATGGGTGTGTCGCCTCGTTTAATTTTCTGCGAAACGATAAAAAGATTCCACGCTTATGGAAATTTTGTTTTTGTAGCTGATTTTTAAGAAAGAAACCAAACTGTCTCTGATACCGTCTGAAATCATGACCCTGTCGCGATTTCGTGAAAAAATCACGACAGTTCACTGGCCTGTGGTTGGCTGAAATCATTTTCAGGAATGATAACTGATCTAATCCCATATACCACCCTACTGAGTCTGTCACACAACACTGATAAGCTCGGCTACATTTTGAACTATCAGTTGAAAGAGTATACCTCAACCCACTTCCTTGGCGCAGAAATACGCCGTTCCAAAAAGCAAGGAAAAAGAAAAATAATATGAGTATGTCTATGATACCAACAATTTTGTCCGAGGCAGGTTATGACCCGACATGTCCGACGTGTTTATGTCCGGAACCAAATTAAAATAACAGCTTTACTACTCTTGCAATCTTTTATTCACAGTCTTGAAGACATCAGATGAAAACCATCAATTGCAAGCCAGACGCAAGGTGCGAGTTAAGGATTTTTTGAATGATCTTAAAATTGCCCGATGTAATAAATCATTGTTCTGGTCTTCATTTCAAAGCAGTGATATAGACGGCTGGCTTCTATAGAAAGTCGTTTTACTTTACTCTTTAGAAATAAAAGTGTTTCCGTTAAGTCCTTCAAGCGTCTAGGTTGTTTAGTTTATGGCCTTTAAATCTGAAGTTTTCCCTACTTTTTGTCATTTGTAAGCCTTTAACTGATTCCCACACTGAAACTGTTTAAAATGTGAAAGAAACTTACCACTGGACATAGTCCTACCAGACGTGGCGCTTGTGGTTGGGGTGACACAGCACGGCGTAAGTGCTGATCGAATGGTGTCAGCCCAGGTCTTGCCAAGGTTTGACCCAACCCCGCTGTCCGCATCGGGCAGCTCCTCGCCCTCTAGGGGGTCGGACTGCCCGATGTAATAAATCATTGTTCTGGTCTTCATTTCAAAGCAGTGAGGTGGACGGCTGGCTTCTATAGAAAGTGGGTCTATACTTGTGTCCACTTCAAGAATTTCTGACAGTGGTATTTCCTGGGAAATACACGACAGTTACAATACGTGAAATGTCACTGTTTCTACCATTATTGTCGTTTTGATTCTAAGAAGCTTTCTCTAACACATTAGAATAGTACACTGTGTTCATTGAAAGAATTAAAACAAACAGTTGCACCTTTGTACTAGAATTAAAGATAGTCCATTTGGTGTTAGTTGAGAAAGGGAGCAATTAATGTGATTAAATATTTTTTTAGTCTATATCTTTGCAAACCTTCCAACCTCTGAAACCTTCTAACCTATAGTTCTTTTTTATTGATCCACAAGTGCACCAAAGTGACATATGTTTGAACTGGTCGTCATGAGATTTTTATTGCATCTCTTGGTCTTGCTGTTGAAACAGCAAGACCAAGAGATGCAATAAATTGTTGTATCATCCGTCTTTGTAGCTGTATTGGTTCTAGTTAAGAGCTGTTTTGTATATCTCTCGGCTTACCTTGAAAAACTTGGACGACGTGGAGTCTTGGTACAGCGTGAGAAATTTAGTGTCCAGCCTCCAAAAATGACGTTTTCTCTGGGGAATAGAATTCAAGGAAAAGCTTAGCCAAAACATTGCGACAACGTTTAATACGTCAATGTTTCCATACATGTCTTTAATCTATGCTTCTATTTGTTTATACTAATGATAAAAAGAGCAATTCATATTTATATTTTTGTAACTAGGACTAGTATTGTAGTTGTTACTGTTTTAATATTGTCAATATCATACATTTCTTATGTATAATATTAGAAGCTTGTATAAGACTATCGATTCAATTAAACCATAAATACTTTTTATTAATTGGACTACAAGTACTGCAAGTTTTGTTTTAATTATTTGTTGCGTCGAAAAAGCTTTGGGGAAGTCAACATAATCCACCTATCTATTCGAGGGTTATTGTTTATACTGTTATTATTGCTATTTTATTATGGTATACTGCGGTATGTTTTGGTAAGGTCGTGCTGTGTTACATTTCGTCATAACGTTATCAATTTATTTATTTGTTTATGTTTATGTTGTTGTTGTTCTTACCTGGCTGTCCTTGTTTGTGAAATGAACCATATACCCCTGGTTGAGTACTTTGGCCCCCTTCATCTTGGTGTGTTTGACCGACTGGATGACCCTCCTCAGTGAGATGTTAGTGCTACTGGTGTGGGAGAGGCTCGGCCCCTCCCCCTCGGCGGAGTTGGAGCTAGCTGTCTCTACCTCCTCGCCACTGTGCCTCCGTCCATCGTTTTCAATTTCATCTTCCTGCCATTCATTAAACTGCTCCATCTCCCCGAAGCTGTTGAAGCTATCGTTTCCAGAATCTAGTGACATGTATGAGCCTGTCAAAGGTGCAATAATAATCGACGAATTAGAATTCAATTATTTCTTTAGTCAGTTGAGCCCCACCACGAATTTTTATAAAGTTATAACTTTACTCAGTTAGCAAAAGGTGCTTGGAAACTCGTTTATATAAACAAACACACGCACACACAAGATAATTACCAAACACACGCATATGCACGTTTTTATGTAATCATGTCCACACAGGCACGCTGAAACACACATGCATGGGATCGCACGAACATATACAACACACAGCCAACATCCTTTACATATATATTATATACATACTCAACTGTGCCTAAATGGTGAAATACAGGAAATGTTATTTCTTGTGAATGCTTTTCGGTACGTTTAACAATCAAAGAACAAGCTATTAACATGTTTTGGAGTGAAGTTAAACATCAAGCAGAAACACATTCTGGCGGCAGTAAGAGACTATTTTAAGTCTTAGGATTGTACGCATTTAGACACCCACAAGTGGAACCCAGGCGCACAGACATCGAATACACGACATCTATACAGACACGGACAAGCCGACAAGATATACTAAATGGAACGACAAACCAACCAGTTTCCATTGTGGTAATATCTCCCGGGCAGTTCTTGGGAGCTTGTGCGGCACATTTTGAGTGGCAGTTAAACTTGCAGTCTGCAGAAATGAAGTGAATTAACAGTTATCAGAAGCCATACCACAAGAAAATGAGCCTTTAAAGATTTGCTTCTCGCTCACAAGAAACACAAAATACTGTAAATTTTTGAAGTTAATCAGTTTTTAATTTAGCTTTGAGTCTTGCCTGAGACTTTGTCAGGCAAGGAACCTGTATGAGATCAAATCGTTTTTTGTTGGAACATAATTTTTACTTTTAATCAAAGGCGCCCTAGTTTTGTCTGTTTTCATCCGGCGACGACGAAGAGGTCGGTTCAAGTCCGATCCTTGTGGTGCGTTGCTCATGTTTAATTTATCTACTTAAAAATCGAAAGTTCTCAACTTTGTTTTATAAATACACAACGCAAAGTCACACAACGCATTTCACCACACCATCCATGGACAGGGACGTTAAACCGTAGGTCTAGTCTTGACGATTTACGGTAGGAATTGAAATAACCTACATACTTCTGGAAAAGTGCAAGGTAGCTATAGTCGACAGCAAATATTCTTCCTGCGGAGGGGTTGCTAAAAAAGGAAGACGAGGGCGTTTACTGCCCAGTTTACTAACCTTTACATTGCACTCCTTGCTTAAACAACCCTCTCAACTGCAACAGAACAGTAACACAGCCGTTATTTTTGTGACCACTCTTCCAAGGGCCTTTTTAACAAGTGCATGGAATTAAGGAAGGCCAGCCACAAGGCTCTACACCACCGTTTCTACGGATTGTGAATCAGCATGCGTTCTCTGCATAGCTCGGTCATGCTGTCTCCCGCCATGACTACATTACTTGAAAACATGTTAGACGTTCAGCTTTCGGATACTTCTTCCTTATTTCGGATAAATATCTCGCAAACATTTCGGATACTTTCAATCAGACTGAAATAAATTCTGAAAGAATAGCTCTGCTGTACCCGGAAGGTTAACAGGTAAACCGCAAAAAATAAACACAACTGAACTCAATCAAGCTTTTCTCTCAAGCAGATAACATTTATCTAAAATAGAAAAAAAGTAAAGTCGCGGGGATGCTGCAGGATCTTTTGGTCAAGTCTAACATAAAGTTCCTATTAACTGCGGAACCCATAACTGCCGCCCCCTTTCCCCATGTGCAAAACGTCAAAAAGAAACAAGCTGCACCCTGAAGATATTACCAGACGTTTGCAGATCTGACAGTTGGTTGGCCTCTTGTAGGAGTGCACCTCAAATGTGTGAGGGACTTGCTGCCAACCGCCCCAGGTGGCAGTGCGACGCTTCCACTGCTGATGATGGCTCATCGCAGACTCGGGGTGCGGCGGTTTCTGAAGCTGTACGGAAAGTGCGCGTGGCTTGGAATAATTCCTTGCCTTGGAGTCAGAACAGTTATTGGGCAGTTTGTAGGCACACCTTTTGTGAAAGTTTCCACCACAACCTTAAAAATAATCATCACAGTTGCAGATCACGAATCAAAAATCACAGTCTTAGTAAGTAATTATGCTCTTTATTTGAACAAGGCGGCCCAGTAGTCAATAGTAACGGTCATAATCACAGTCAGAGTGAGAATCATAGAGACAGTGACAGACACTGTCAGTCAAAGTCACTGCCACTGTCATAGTCATTATCATCATTGTCATAATTGTTGTCATTGTTATAGCCATTGTCATAGTCTGACATAGTCATTTTCATAGAAAACCCTAATATTAGGCAATAATGCATGAGTACACACGGAGTTCTGGTCAAGACTGTACAGAGTACGAAGTACCATGGCGTGCACGTTTCGCACGACCTGAAGTGGAACACGCACATCTGTAAAACCACGGCCAAATCAAATAGAACCCGAGTTTCCTTAAACGAAATCTAACAGTCAAAGTCACCAGCCCTCAAATCAAAGGCATATACAACACTTCTCCGACCACAGCTTAAGTATTGCTTCTCCATATGGGACATGCAACGAAAGGAAATTAAAAACAATAGCTCTCATCGCTTAGAGAAGATCCAACGACGGGCAGCTAGATGGGCACTTGGAAATTACGAACAAACAGCAAGCGTGACAGAGATGTTGAAAGATCTAGATTTTTGCGGGAGACTTACGCATTTTCGCTTGATCTACTGCTTCCCCCCTCCTCCCTCCGTTTACAGAAATTTGGAAAAATAGAAAGTACACAACAACAACAACAATATGCTGTCCCTTTGTTTCTGATTACTTACATAGGAGATATGGTGCAAGGCGATATGAACATTCTAACTGTGGACACAGTAAAAGTTCTAGCCTCAGAAGTATCTCCCGCATTTCAAACTCTGACACTAGAACATTGCTGTACAAAATAACCAACAACCTTGTTGCAGTCGATCCAGGAACTAACCTGCACTCACTAGCCCGCAGAAGCAGACACCTACACAATCACTCAATTATACCTATATCCACAAGTACCACTTCACACAAACTGTTGTTCTACGCAAGAATCATCACCCACTGAACTCCTTACCACTCCAACTCTTTCCTCAATCAAAAAACTATACCCATGCAGTTCAGACATCATTTTTCTACGGCAACCACTCCTAAGTTGTGTAATCACTAGTCTTGGCTTGTAATTCTGTAATTCTTAATTTTACAAATTGTAAACGCATTTCCCTTTCACATTTTTGTATCACCCCGACCCCCGCAAAAAGGTACTCGCACGAAGGGTTGCCGTATCGGTAAATAAATTAAAAACACATCGACGTCATTGCCATAGTTGTAATCATTGTCATAGTCAGTCATTGTTATAGCTGTAGTCATAGTCATAACCATTAGATATTCATTGTCACGGTTGTAGTCACATAAAACTACGTTATAACTAGCGTAACTATTAGTTATAAAGGACGCAATACACAGCAACGCACCCAGGCTGTTCGCGCCTGTAAAGCCCCATAGACAAAATGCGGGGAGGCCAAATGGAAGTTAGAAACCAAACCTCAAAATATCTCAGCTTTGAATATTTGCCACAGAAAGCCCAGTCCAGATTAGTATGCGCTATCGCTTCGCTCGAACGCAATTACCGAGTTACAGCGTGTATTTCTAAAACAAAACGGTAAGAAATGCGAACACCGAAACAAATAAGTACACAACCAGTAAGAAAAAAAAACAGTCAAAAACATTGCAGGATAGTACTTAAAGATTAGATTTTCTTCAGTATCTGTATTTGTCTATTTTTTGAAGGGATTTTTCCGTGAAAGTTAGTACTTTCCGGGGCCTTTCATTGTCTAACGCTGCTCCAACTGAATAACTATTAAATATACCGCTTACCTTCACACTTGAGCCCTTGGCGGACCAGTCCAAATAACATTTGGCCACAGAAATCACAGAATGTGGGTGATTTGTACGAGTGAACCTGCAGTGTATGTGGGCGTATAACCGTTTCATCCTCGGGAACTGTAGCTGCAATATAAAACAAACATTTTCTTTAGTTTCTGTGTTCTATTTTTTTTCTGTATGTCACAAAACTTGCTTCTGTCTCCTTGTGTTTTAACTACTGATCGTGGGGCACTTTCATGTGGTTGTAATGTCGAAAAACAAACTTCACAGAACATGCTGAAGCAGGAAATACATTTCTACTGCCTTTTCTCTTTGCAAAAGGCGGTTCGTTTTATAAGTCAAAGCCTGTTTCGTTAAATTTAGAAGCGGTAATAAACTGAAATTCACAAGGAAAGCGTGATTGCTGTGTACTTTACCAGAGAGTACAACAAGAATAACGGAGCCGTCTTTGAGTTGCTCAATGCTGTCCAGTCTCTTCAGGACGTCCGAATTGGAGCTCTGTTCCTCTACGAAAAGTACGATTTTATCCGAGATCGCAACATAACCATGGTCTGGGAACTGAAAATGAAACGTAAATTTTTATCATAAATGAGAAAGCACAACAACAAACAACCAGTTGAGAAAAAGTTTTTATTGAAGATTTGACTCCAGAAAAGCCAAATGATGTGGCACTTTACTGATTCTTCCTACCCTTAACCTTCCCATCCATTCACTCTGCTTGTAAACAGAAGGGGAAACATTTGTGTGATACGTATACTTTTTATAATTACAATTTTAGTAAATTCATCGAATTAGTTTCTAATACAAATGCTTTGTAAACTCGAAAGATAAAGCAGCACAAGTTGACGTGGTTGTGTATTACATTACCTAACATAAAAATCCCATAATAAACCCAAGTATTAATAAAAAGCCCTATCATTAATTTCAATCTTTCCAATCTTTCCTATTTTCATTTAAAATTTTCATTTTTGACAACAATATTCTCATGCAGTCTCCCATTTCAGTGCTAAAATTCTAACGATGCGTCGCTTCGTTGTTTTCATCATAACATTCAGAGAATCTTGTTTGTATTTTCTTTTATCAGAAATGGCTTGCCTAGAGAAGCCAAAGCTTAGCTACCGATACCAGGCAGTAAATCTGTAAAATTAACTGCTGCTGCTGCTGTTTAAAAAGATGGGGTTACAAAACTTACTTCAAAAGGGAAGGAGATGGAAAGGGATGGGAAGCGAAGAGCCTGGGGATGGCACTTCGACCGACATTTTGGTTTTGCTTGGGTGTAGTCCTTGTTTCTAGCCTCCGGCGTTTGTACTTTGATTACATCAGTCATTCAAGGTTTTACTTGACATTAGTTCGACTAAACTTAATTTGTTTTCCTGCTTGTAGCCACGGCTTATTTGAGTGTTAATGGTAATATAAATATTAAATATCAGCTTTGTGGGTCAGTTTGTTTATTCAGTATGCTTTCTAAGTCATATGCTCAACTTCTCATCTCTTGTTTTCTCCTGTAAACAGCCAGCCCTGGCCTGAAGTGTTTAAGACTGCATTCTGATGGGTGAGTACCCCCAAAGTGCTGCCGTTTCTCGTCAGCTGTTTTCAATGAACCTAGCTGACGGTTGGTGACCGTTAATCCAAAATGTAACATTCTAAGTAGTGTGAGCGTCTTCTCGAGCAGTCTCGTAGTTAAATACTCGTTGATGTTTAACATACAACCCAGTAGTTATCAGAATTTAAGCAACTCGATACCAGCAGGAGTTTGTAGACATCGACATCCCAACAAAAACAGGCGTTTCTGGAAACGTACTTCCTACCTTGCACTGAACTCCGCTCTGTCTACACAAAATCCCGTTCAGTTGACACAATACTATTTAAAATGAATTATTTCTCTCACCGACTCGATATGTACGAGATGGTTATAGCCCAAGTCACTCTCAGTTTGGCGCACCTTTTTGCCTTTGGTTGTTTACAGTCTCATATCCAACGCGTTCGTGAAATAATTGTTAAATGTTCTGTTTGATAAAATTTTGGATACCTGGGGCAAGTACTTTTATTTTACAGCAGCTTTTTTCTATTTTGCCAAAAGAGGAAAAGACATAACAAAAAAAATATTCTGCCAGCAAAGTGTCGAACTTTCTTTAAAAAAAACACAAATGATGAGATCAGATTTAAGAATAAACATTTTTTGGGCATTTCTTGGAGACGTTTTATACCACTGAACTGAGAGCAACTATTTCCCAACTTTTGCGTAAAAGTCGCAACTCTTCGGCAACTTTTTGGACTTATTTTTAGCAACTTATCAGAACTTTTTTCATTTTGCGTCACTGGCCTAAGAAGTTGCATGGATCCACACCCACCCCACTGAGTTGGTATCCTTAACTGGCAGCCAGACGGGTAATTAATATTTTTAAGGTGTTGGAGATTGAACTGTTGCATCATAACGACATTTTTTTTTCGCCAATTATAACCATCTTTAATATATTTATAAGCGTCGAAAAAGTTAGCAAGTTAGGGGTTTACAGTTAACCTTTCCGCAAAATTTAACTCTGACGTTAAAGATTAGCAATAGGCTCAATAATCGGAAATATCAAGTTGGTTTGATGCAACATCTGCTTTCAGATGACGGAAACTTGCCCGATCAAGTACCAGTCAGTTTGGACCTCGATGTTTGGACAAAGAAGGCCCAATATTGTTTTCATGATAACACATGCGCGCAAGCACGCTCATTACTTATCTTAAGTTTTCACTTATGACATAATCTCCTTATCCGCCGGATACGATTACAAGCGCTGCTAAAACGTTTTTGAACGACAGCCTCCCACCACCCCCTTGCTCCCACGCCAGGCTCAGCCGTTTCCACATACTGTTTGGTCCATACAATTGGGTGATGAAAATACCTCAGTGCATGAAACGACAAACGAAAGGTGGTGCAGCCATGCCCATGGCCATTTTCAAGTGTAGGCTAGAAGCTTTTTTTGCTAGGAATTCTGTTAAGACGGGTCTTTCTACCTCTGCGTCTCTCAACTTCATCCAGTGGAGAGGACGACTTTTGCCATAAATTTCGTATAGGCAAATGCCTTTTTCCCTAGAGGTAGCTAAGCCACTGCCATTGCAGGACATCACAATGGTCCAGTCAAACTGTGAGCCTTGGCATCATTAAAATATTGGTAACAATTCAGGATTTGTGCTTTTGTATACGCTATGGGATCTATTCTGGGTGCCTCAAGTATACGGCTCGCTGTGTGTCAGATCTAGTAAAACACCTTAATGTTATCCAAACTAGGTGTTATCCAAGTTATTTTGCAAGCTGTATTCTGCTCTCTGTCTCTGTCTGTCTGTCTGTCTGTCTGTCTGTCTGTCTCTCTCTCTCGCGAATATAAATGAGACTACGTTCATGGTTCGTGGAGAAATGTGGTACGCAAACATAATTATGACTTCAAAACAATATAGTACCTGGAGAGCTTTCGAGCTTGTTGAACAATTGAAACTTATCATTATTTCAGGAGTAATATAATCGACGGCGCTTTGTTATCGTGAAAATAACAGTGATATCAATTATTGATATTGTTCAACGACGCTGTGTCAACCTTAATCAGTTTCAGAGCCTCTACGAAAAAATAAACAAAACAAAACCCCATTGATTTTACCAGAACTTTCAGTAGGATACTTTCTCTTGTCACCTTTTGCGGTAGTCAATTTTCGCCAAAACACGAGACATGTTTAGTCGTCTTCAAGCACTTGCAGCTGTCTCCTGTTTTTGGTCATTGAAGCGTTATTTGCATATGTCACTGACGTCAGAAAATTAGAAGAGTGATGTTGAATTAAACTGCTACCAACATACAGCCTTTTCGTTGGTAGCTTTCCACTTAATATACTCTTATTAATCATTCAATGTACACAGTATATATCTTACAGGTCTTGTTGCATTCGATGAACTGCGTTCTGTACGACGTTTTCTCACTTGAAAAAAGATAATAGATATTTCAATTTGTTCCCTTCAGTATCACCCGATATTGGCAGGGAGAAATCGCGTATTTTGTCTTGCTTTCATCAAACATCAGGGAGTTCATGGCGATGCTTGGATAATAGGTTCGTTGAAAGAAAAAAAGGGTTTAAATGGCTCAAAAGAACGGAATTAGGAGTGCTGAAAACGAAAATAAGATCCTTTCTACATAGAAGACGAACTTGTTTCTCTGCCTCTGGCAAATCTTTCGCTCGCCGGAAGTTTTGCTTCTCTTTATTTCTTTCTGTTGGATTTTATGCTTCTAAGATTCGAAATAAAATAAATGAAATCACTGTTGACGGCGTAGAATCACACATAACGTTTGTTGACTTAAAAATGTTATGGGTTTGAAATACTGAGAGTGTTATTTCTGTTTAAAGTCAGTATAGTTATAGTTCCAAAATGATACAAGAACAGCCATCAATTTATTACGTGACCCGTTCGGCGAACACAACACCACGAACATTATAGACCAAGTGTCAGGCAGAAAATTGAGTCAACACACGCGAGATCTCGCGTCAAAATGATTGTTTTCTTGCCTTAAGAGGAACAAAACAGAATAAGACCGAAAGACAGATCGTAACGGATGAATTTCACCAATTCTTAAATCGTAAAAACTTACCTTCTGCTCTAGGAATGAGCAAGCGAGTTCCTTTAATCCTGTCAAATCTCTGCCTTCAAAACCATAGCTCGCTCGTGCCAGTCCGCACTGGAAAGTTATTCCTTTCCTTGTCTGACACTCGCCGTTCATGTTATCCTCCCCAATACGTATTGGATAAATGAACTCTACGTGCAGAGAGTGAGCGCTATCGACTGTCGAACAGTGGTCGAGTCTCTCAGCAGTATGTAAAATTCAATGCGGAACTGGTGTCGATTGTTTATTGGTAATTACCCCGAGGCTCTCAAAATTGAATATATTTTTGTAACGTCGAACCAAAACGGAACCGCGTGCTATCAAAATGCAATGGAAACTGTGAAAGATCATTCCATGACGTCATTTATTTATTTACTCTTAATTTCCGGCCTGTCCACTCATAACGCAACTCGGCATGTTTCTAAAACTCAAAAACAAGTAATAGCACAAATAACAATTATAATAATATTTTTTTGTGTTGCTTGTGATTAACCATAAAATCAGATTTTACTGCGGTTTAAAACTGGCAGGCAGTTTGGTGGCAGTGAAAACTAGACTACATTCTTTAATTTGCCTTATGAGAAATAATTTTAAAAAATGATAACTGACAGGATTGTATTAGAACTCTATGCAAAACAAAGTACAGCCTTCCATCGCCTTTTCCGCGGTCGAAAAAAAAACCCTTTTCCTTACAGTTACAAATATTTAGTTTTGCGGTTCAAACAGTATGTTCAGTCAGGATTCATTTATGTTTTCTCCTCTATTTCACTTCAGAGCCGGACGCTTTCAACTCCGAGCACTCCGCCCACACAACACAGTGACAGTATGGTTGTTCTGCTTCGCACGATTGTAACTTAAAAGGAAAACATGCAAGTTTCGGTCACTGATATTTTGCAATTCGAGGAAGAGTTGATATTAAATGCACCCTTTGTTGTAAGAACGTCTAGTTTTAGGGGTGAAGCTGGATGTTCTTATTTTTTAAAAGTACAGCGTAAGGTGGTTCAAAACAGTTTTACATTTTTTTAAAGCCATGAACTTTGTGACAGGCTTACTCGTTTGTAGAGGTCAGATTATGCCTACTTGTTGATAGCTGATGTTACTATAACCTTTAACCTTGTCAGCTCTCGCTTTGCCGCAGAAACTTGTGTTACCATGGCAACTTGACAAGATCTCTAAATACCTTACTTTTAGCATTAGATTGCGTTTTACACCAAAATTAGTCGGTGTTCTTTTTTTATTTCATCAATTTTTTTGCTCATCAAAGAGCACATTTATAAAAATTATAAAAAATTCTGTCAAGAAGCTTTAGCGCCACCTTAAGTTTTTTAAATATTAAGGTGGCGCCAAAACCTCTTGACATTTTTTTAAAAATTTCCTTAAATGTGTGCTTTGATGTGCCAACAATTTTGATAAAATAAAAAAGGAAGTTCACAGATTAATTTTTGTGTAAAATGCAAACTAATGCTAAAAATAGTGTGTGTTTGAAACCCTGACAAATTGCCATGGAAACAGAATTTCCGGTGTTAGTGTATGATACAGACTCATTCGTGTCCCCGTTACTTCAAGGTAGACTGAAATGGAAGGAATGACCGTTGGGAAGCCCGAATTTCTACCCTAAAATATACCTGGTCAGAAAAAACTCCCACCCTAAAAATATCCTCGCGGTTCTAAAACACCCTAAAAAATACCAGGACTTAATGACAATCAAATTCAGGGTGCCATTTTTGCTCAAACTGAAACTCAAAATAGTACCGTTTCGCCGGTTTCAACCCCTTAACTGAATACGACGGTCATACCTACCATCCAAATATAGGGAGTAAAATATGGGGAGTATTTATTGTCACAAGTTCTGGCCGGCGTTCTTGTATATGTAACTTGCCGGGAAAAAATCGGGTACACGGGTTATTTGTCGCACTAATAAAAGCAAGTTCAATTCTAGAATGTGAATAGCATCTTCCTTTTCCTCAGAACACAAAAATCGACCCTCAAAGCACCGAGCGGAGATCCGAGTCGGCGAGAAACCGCTAGCCGGGAATGTTGCGGGCGCGATCTTTCCCGCGCTCCCTGCTTCGCGGCGCGATTTTTGTGTTTCCTTGACTGTTCGCAGTCAAATTTTGTTATCATTTTCTCTGCCGTTCAAATTGGGGTGCGCTCGTAAGAGCTTCTCGTAAGACCCGATCGGATATGCCGCCCTCTGATTACAGCACTAACCTGAGACTCGTAATTCCTTCCGATTCAAGTACCCTCCCCAATTATAAGCCAGTGGGTGTTTTAAGTGGGCTTAGGACTTAATCTTGAATAGGCCTTAGATTGACTGCGGTCACAGGCCAAGAACAACGATCACTTTATAGGTTATTATCGCCTGTGTACACGTGTGTGTGTTG
>JAOBYE010253764.1:0-16404 GCA_025403585.1 Parazoanthus swiftii | reverse complement strand
TTGCTAAAACTGGAAAAAGTTGCTCCAAACGCCAAAAGTTGCTCAAAAGTTGCCGAGCACAATCTGTCTGGGCCTAGTGCGAAATCCCTAGGACGGCCCTAATAATTTCGCCCTGGGGTGGCGAAATCCCTAGTGATTTCGCCCGGGGGGCGGATTCTCTGAGGGGGGCGGATTCGCTACGACACCGGTTCGCGGGACCGAATTCGCCGAAGTGGAAAACGGCCTTTAGTTATTGTTATCAGTGTCCATCACCATGAATATTGAGCATTGCACAGCAAGTTTAAATTATTAAGCGATTGACAAAAAACGTTTTTATATTTAGAAATGCTATAGGTACCGATTTATAACAAATGGATGAATGAAAAACAATCTTAACAACATTATGATTTACACGTACGTACAAAAAGAAACCAGGACAACCTTTTTAACCTAGATTTAAAAATATTTTAATATAAATCTAAAAATTGCGATAAGAAATTAAATAAATGGTTCTTGCGAGTGGGTTTAAATGAAAAACAATTTGTTTCTCGAATTTTAATTGGTAAAATGCTCCAATCTTATACACTTTGACACTAAGCTATTGCTTACTCATCCCGGTTCTGTTTACCTGTTGCAACTATGAATAAGATTTATTACGGGTGTTGTAATCAGTATATGTAGTTCAGAAACATGGTAAAATATCATGGTCAACACTTATTTTCAAGATAAAGCAGCACATTACATACTTATATTTTCAGTTTACAAACACTCTGGGCTTCTCATTCTGCCTGGCTTGAGGAGTCATCAACCACTCAGAAAAAGAGTTAAAGAAAACCCGGAGGCGAATTTGAAATGTAGAGGATTTGTTTACCTTGTTTACACTGTGCGATGTTCCCAGATTGAAGACCGTGCTGGCAACAGCCAAAACAAGCAAAGCTGACGAGACCTTCATATCGTTTTACGATCAGTAAAAAGTCCAAAAACCTTTCGCTATATTTGAAAATGAAAACTTTACAGCTCATAAGTCTATTTGGAAGAAGCGTCAGTAATAGAACATGAATTTTCCAGTTTATTGTAAGTCAAGCGAAAAATAGCCTTTGTTCTCTTTTTGGAAGTTGATTAGTATTATAAATCTGATGGCGTTTTCAAATTTGACTGGACTGAATAAGTTTAGGCCTGACTAACATGTTATTGTGGCAAGCATATGCACTCATTCCGAAAATTGGAATGGTATCTAGACTTTTTTAACTAGGTAGTACTATACATAATTATTTAGAATGCAAACAGTTGATCCCCGTGGCCTTGTCCAAAGTAACATTATATTGTTGGCGAATGCTCGTTCCCCTTCACCAATTCGTTTTTTTGCGGTGCGATGCTTGGACAAGATCGCTCGCCAAAAATGAAGGAAGAAAAATGGAAACTGTTTATAGTCCGGCTCATACCTATTATGTTTTAAGAGCGAACAAAACCATACATTTCAAAGTACGAAAAACAGTTAACGTCAAAAAAAAGGTCGAAAAGTTCACTATTTTTTGAACATAGCTAACTGCGGCGCGAGGCTATCACAAAACAAGTCGGTAATTTGCCTTACAAATGCGCAGCTAAGAGTAAGACCTCGTTTGTAAACAATACACCGGCGGATAGTTTTTATGCCGCGGTCATAAAACAACCACAGTGGATAGGACTTTTCCCTTACATTTGCGGGAATACTTTCTTTAAAACACATTTTGTAGTAACTTAAACGTGTTCTTTTTGCGCGCTGCCATTTGGTAGAGCCCGGGTTTTTTTCATCAAGCGAATTGTTGACAGAGAATCAAACCGGTTATTGTCCAAACAATCAACAAACACGCATGCTCATTTCTTTTCAGCAGATACAGTTTCAGTATTACTTGTAAGTTTGTCAACAATGAATAGGTAGTGTAAGGAGGTCCGTGGAGACACGAGATAATGATAGGATTATTGTTAAATGGAACAGAGACGTTGTGGCCGAAACGCTCAGTTTGGCTCAATTCAGTTCTTCTCATTTAAAATCCGACTTGTACTTCCAGAGGACGTTCGGAGGTTTCCACCACCGATTGAGAAATTATTCTTGATGAATTACATGATACACTGCCTTCCAGCGGTCCGAGTCTCAGTGAGGGCAAAATGAGATGCAAATGCGCACTCCAAAATGACATAGCCATGAGCACCCAGAAATGAAATGCGTAGGCGCATGTCCTGGTGCGCGTGCGCATGTTATTTAGGTGTGCGCGTGCGCATGTCAGTTTGGTCTGCGCGGGCGAATAGAGTAATTATCGTTTGACCTTGAAACGAAGACAACCAATCAAAATGCGAACAGAGCTTGAACGAGATTTATTGGCTGTGCAAACAGAACGTGAGCAGGAGCGCGCGCTACTATGAACGTGGGGAACTTCTGATTGGCTTGACGAACTGAGCGCGTGAAAACACGAAGAATTGCGCCATCATTTCTGTTCTGCTCGTGTTCGTGGTTTTTATTTCATCAGACAAACGAAAAGAGAGATAGAAACCCACGATGGAGTGTGTGCTTGTAACGTTCCTGCCATTGGTTGATAAAATAAAGAGCGAACAATTTTCGAACGCGTTTTTCAAGGTCAAACAAAAGTAACTCTATCATTTGTTCTGCGTAGGTGCATGTTATTTCGATCTGCGCAGGCGCATATTTTTGGTTTGCGCAGGCGCATGTACTTGTGGTCTGCGAAGGCGCATATTATTTTGGTGTGCGTATGCACATCTTATTTTGAGGAAGGCACATGCATCACTTCTCGGATTTGCTTTCCGCGCACCAATCACACTTGACTTGTCACGCATGCTTTTTGCTTTACAGGGGTAGGCTCAAATTTAGCTTAAATTTATCATAAATACCGTTTTAGGTATTCTTTTTGTTACATGTCTGTATAATTTCCTAAAATTCGCATTCGAAACTGACTAGTGAATCAACTTGTAGCAGGTTTGACTTGTACCCAGTCTTTCTCGTTGTGCGTCTTGATCGTTCACTGCATGCTCTGCGAGCATGCAGGTTCAACTCGCGCCCACTCTCTCCAACTTTCTACCTGCACGGTAAAACAACAGTCAAGAGCTCCCGTGGAAAAGGGGCAGCAAATTTAAACTTGTTTCACACTCCTAGCAGTAGAAAGCTACATTTATTTCCAGCAAGCAGAAAGCTGAGGCCGGATTTTGCCAGTCGGTCCAAAGCCAAAAAATGCCATACAGATCCAAGCAAATAAAACTCTCATTTCGCCAAGATTCTCCGGGCCGAAACTAAAGCGGGCCGACTGATATTCTAGGACATATGCCCTCAAAATAGATGCGAAGGTCAAACGGTTATCTCACTTTAAATATTTACTTGCATGAGTTTTGTTTCAACAATATATTCGCCAGCCAGCAGCAGAAAACGTTTTCGGATCGAATGGGATTCTCTTTGCGAACCAGCAGTGCACCTTCCAGGTTATTACCGAACCGAGACATTTTGACGGCAATAAGACTATCAGAGCAAATTTTGTTGGAGATCTGCGCACTGCATACAGGGCAAGGCTTAGTGTAAAAGAAAGCGTTCAGATCTTTATTAGAAACTACGCGTATATACGTGCTTCCAATCGTGTTTACGAAAAACATAACCGACCAAAGGTCGTAGGGTTGTCCTTTCAAATTCCGTAGCATGAAACTAAAATAAAAGCGCAAAATTGGAACTAGATGTTTGGACATTTATCTAATACTTCAACAGTGCCACATTCCTGCTTTCCTCTTCCCCACTGAGAAAAATGTCAGTATGCAAACATTTTTCTTGCTTTTTTAACTTCTAAAACATGCTATACTTCAGTGGTATCAATATATTGACACAGAACGTACGGCGTTTATAAAGTTGATATTAAACATTTTGCTGGAGGCAAGAAAATTGCTAGAATATTTACTTGTAAACAAGGCACTCCTTTGGCTTAGTTTGGAATGCCTTTCAGCCAAAGTCCCGCGAAATCACTTCTGTGATCTGCACTGCTGGAGAGCTTGTATCGTGTGAATGAGTGATTCCTGGCAAACTTGGTATTATGCTGAAGGTCTTTCAAACGATTTAGTAATCAATATCCAAAATGGGCGTTTATATTGGAGTGTTAACTCCTCAAACATACCTGAGTTCAATATAATGCTGTCGATGCTGCGTTCCTTGAGAAGTTTTACCAAGCGAATTTGTAGTAATAGAACAGAAATGATATCGAGAATCAACATTATAAAAGTATTATGATTCTAGAAAGTAAAGCCTAGCTCAAAACATATCGTAGTTATTTTATTTTCCTTGCCTGTACTAACGTTTGTTCAGTAACTGTGCTCACTTGGTGGGTGGCTCCTCCTAAAATGGTCTGCAAGTGGTCTCGGATTTAATTGAGCCGAAACCAATTGTAGAATTGCACACATTTAAGTATCCTACTGACGATCAGTTTCTGATTTGCCGTTTATTTCAGCGACATAATAGTTGTCTGTTGAGTTTCATTTTTTAGTACGAACTCCATTTCTTCTGGCTTATTCTGGGTTTCAATTGGGGGTTGTTTTGAAAAACAGTAAAGCACAATCTTTGTTTCTGCAACGCAATCAAGCACGAGCCGTTTCAAAACCAACTTTCCTAAAGATATATCATAGCCAAAATACTAGGTTAATATGTTGAACGAACAAACTTACAGTTCTAGAAGTAGGAAAAATTTTTAGTTCAGTAGCCGAGTAGGGAAATATAATTTCTATTATATAGTTCTTATGCAACACGATTTTGTCGTGTTCTGTTTTATTCAATGACATTCAGGTTTTACCAGATCTTCAAGGGCAATTATTAATATTTCTCTGTGAGATCACAGCCGGAACTCAATTTGTGTACTCGTATCAGTTCACAATCGAGCGGATAGCCCAAATTAGGTTCGTTTCGACATTAATTGGCTTGTTTCACCACAAGAGCAAATAAGTTATAATTTCAATTTAAAAAAATCATATGGTAATGTCATGTAAATGTCAAAATATGGTTTGTTTAAACATTGTTTTGCTCAACTTTAATCCCACAATACAACAGTAATACGTCTCTTTAGGGTATATTGCCATTCGTCCTGCTGTTTGTATATTATTTCTATATTTCATAAGATCATTGACAGTCTTATCTTAGCAAACAAGCTTATTACTTCATTCAAGTTCCAAAGTTGTAGTATGGAGTTTGATAAAGTGTGGGTTAGATATTCAGTATTATTCGATAAGTGGAAAGGCTCTCGGTTAAAAGTTATTTCGAGTGCTAGCGCGTGCGGTCAAGTATACAAAACAAAAGGACCTGATTTGTCAACCAACTGACCGCCTGATTAATTCTTTTACAGAACACGTATCCTAGGAAAACAAACAAACAAATAAACAAACAATCAAACAAACAAGGTAATTGAGCAGGTGGAGAAAACTTATATTAGGTAATAAAAAATACAAAAGCCATTTCCGCAGTTTCTCCAAGTTTCAACACATCGATATTGCCTCAGTAAATAATTAAAGATAATTATGACCTGCATGTATGCTTTTAAATAAAGTACCGGAAACCTTAAAACAACCGCTTAGTAAAACTTAACGATTTTGATTAGTTCGAAAGGCGCGCGGTTTTTCACGAGGTCAAGTATGTATGTCCGCAAAAGTCTGCAGTTAAACTGAATATTCTCTCTAAATTATGCCTCTATGATTGCCTATGATCGACAAAGTAAAATAACCGCAACTTGCTTGTTCAGTCAATCAGACATATCTTTTATTCCATCACTTTTGTATTAAAATACATCAAATATTATGTTTTCATCATTTTATATAACACACAAACGTGACGAGGGGTCTAAAGAAAACCAGACTTGCTTGAAAAATATGCACCCCAAAAGCAGTCATAAATGTCAATATAAAATATAATACAAAAAATAATAAAATATATATGTAAATAAAATGTACTGCATGTGATTTTTTATGAACTTGCAAACTGACAAAGACCTGCCTGAAGTCTAAAAGTTTTTTGTTTTTCTTCCATTGCCTTATACCAGAACCATGTTACAAAGCACAAAAACAATAGCATAGAACAGTTGAGAGAAATTGAGGAAAATGTTAGTATTTCTGATGATCAAAAACTCGCCTCTCCCAGAGTTGACTGCTCCGCTGTTTCTTAAGACCCTCTTCTTCCAATTTTCCAAGGCGCTTGCTCTATTTACTTTCGGACCGAATTGGGGCCATAATTTTGCTTAACGCAAAAGTCCAGAAAAGCGAAAAAAAACGCTCTTTTCTCTCTCTGATTCATTAATCAGAATGTCATAAAAGTTATCGACAAAAGCTGGCGTTTGTAAGTAAAGATAAAACTAAATAATACTGATTAAATAAAAAAAATTACTTCTCATTTTGTATATAACGATTTCACCATTACAATGATTCAAAAACGCTTTAGCTTTAAGGCCATATTTAAAATCTTCCCAAAGTTGAAAAGACAAATTCATGTGTGGTTTTTCATGTTTTTGAGTTCAGAACATACGTGCGGATCACCGATTCTTCATTTCTTGGTTGTTAAAATCCAGATTTTCTTTGGATGGTCTATTTGTTAAAAAGATTCTCAGGAATGTGGATCTTTATTTATGCAAACGAAAAAATATATACCGACGGATTTTATTTCCATAAAAGACCAGGGGGCTCACCGATAGTTCCGAGATAAAAGTTGGACGTAGGTTTGACGACAGATCCCTCACAGGAGCCATAGACGTAAATGCAACGCCAAACTCATAATTTTCGAAAAGTTTTGATCAACTATTGGTTAAATATTTTGACATCATAGTTTGAGTCTGAAATTGGGTATCAATGTGCTATTAGGCGTATAAAGGACATTTTGCGCCCCCTGAAAACGAGTATTCATGGTTCAGCGCCAGGTCAGGCTGGACTGTGTACTAGGGAAATTCACATATCTTGGTCTGATATAGATATAGGTAGCCAAAGCTTGAGTTGCAAAATGTTAACGGTCCGGTAACGGATATACGATCAGCCGCTTATTTAAGACTTTATATGGGAAATTACAACGATCGCGACATGAATCATGAATTTCATTAAATTTGCTCGTAACCTTGCCTAATTTGTAGAATGTGCCATCTGATTTTATGTTCTTCACTTGAGTTAGAAAGAAGAGCAATTGCCCTGAAATGGTTTAAAACTGGTTCTAACTCCAGTCAGGAACATAAAATGGCAGATTCAAATAATTCTACAACATCCTCGGAAACCCAGGGCGTCGAACAGAGAAGAACAGTGTAAGGGTAGGGCGAAGAGTGGAGACTGGAAAGAGAAAAAGGCTTTAAACATTGTCAGTACGACAAGACCAACCTCCCTCTTTTTTGTCCCTGTAACAGTTGCAGTAAGGAGATTGTCATCGTTTGCTTTTAAGAAAGAGGTGAACAAGCGCAATAGTTCGATCGGTACATGAGCCTTTTAAATAAGCGCCGCTCTCGAATACGCGCCGCACTGGAGACACGAAAAATTAAATAAGCGCCATGGCGCTTATTCGAGTAAATACGGTACTCAACACTGTTAGCAATTCGCAACTCAAGCTCGGGCTGCCTGTGATATATATAGGGTAAGGGTTTCAAGAAGCCTATCGTGTTTTCAACCCCTCCCCCTCCCCCACTACCACTGCCATCGAAATGATTGAGGGGAGCTCCCTGGGGTTGGATTTTTTCCAAGCCTCTTGCGTGTTCTCATCAACTTTCGCACGCCGGACAAGCCCATGACGAGAGCTGCAAAGAAGGTATATCCTCCATGCAGAAATGCCATGGATGCACCATCGTTTAAAAACAGTCCCATTAGTAAAAAAATGTTTACAGACCATCATTAAACCTTGCAAGATTTGGGTCAGGTTCTATTATTTTGTTATTAGCATTAACGTTATTTGTTGTTAGTGTTAGTATTAGCAATGTTTATTAGAGGTTTTAAACGAGGATGCATCCATGGCATTTCCGCATGGAGTATATACCGCCAAGGACCTCTTCAACAAACATATAAAACGCTTATCGATTCATACAAAGGACTTCTAAGTTGATGAAAACGCAGAAAAGTTGAGGAGAGTACACGACAAAATGACGATCAAATAAGAGTAAGTGTATTTATCCCTCATCCGACTCTCATCGATATCCATGCATCCGTGCCCCTGATTTATGCAGGCTTGTTTGATCTCGGCCGACTTAACCCCATTTACTGAAACGATTTCAAGCATTTCGTTCAATTTCAAAGTAAAATGTAGCTTACAGGAACAAATTCTCGTTAAATTCATTTAACTCAGTACTCCGTCAGAATTTTGGGAAAACTAAATACTCAGTGCCACTTGCTTCGCTAAAAGTTGCCCCCTGTCTGACACTACAAGGTTTCATTGCCCACACAAGAATTCAAGTTGGCACACGCGCTCCTGCAGCGCGTGGGGAGCTAACATTAAGGTGCCATCGAGGTGCGGCAGATCGCCGCTACTTGGTCAAATTGGCCGCAGCATCTTAATATGGAAATATTGCAAAGATTCCGGTTTGTAGAGGTTTTTTATCAAACAACTGTAACAGAGACGAGTGGACTGAGCCATAACTGAAATGCGTCAAAAGCATTTGATTAAGCTTATTTGCCTTAGAAAAATAGCTTTTTACACATGTTTGGCGAAAAGATAATGACTGCTGCTCGATGTCGACGTCGCTTCCTGATACCAAGAGAATTCAAGTTAAAAGTTGCTGGTTGGTGAAGGCCGCAGTGGGTTGGAAGCATTCCAAAACGCTTTTAAATTTATTGAGCGCTCAGCAAATGTCAGTTTATCCCATTGTATTAAATCCTCACATACATTTAAAGAACACAGTGTCAAAATGATAAAAGTATTGTTTTTAATGTATTAAGCAAGTTCAGTAATCTGTTTTTTGACAATGTTTCTTTCGCAAGCAACTCTTATCAGCGATTTTGTTGGAAAACAAGAGCAGTCCTGCTAAGTGTTGGTAAATAGGGGCCAATGAGGACTAATGAGAGTGAAGGAGACTAGAGTCAAAGATCGATATATATTGGAGCCAAACGAGGGCTGGGAAAAGAAAACGAGGGAAAATCGATATGAGCAACAAAACCGGAAGCTATAACATAAATTCCATAGGAAATCTTCTTCCATCCAAATTTCTAACTACGGTCTCCTGAGCTGGAATTACACTCATCATCAAAAAGGCGGAGAACGTTTTTCTCGCCCCCAGTTCCCTTCAGTTGCGCTTCGCTCGGCGACTCGCTCGAGGCATTCGAGATCGCCGCTTAGTTTTCTTCATCTCTCTTTGCAGTCATTCGCCATATCTGTTTAGAGTTCCGCTTTGTAACTATTAGAATTGCCTGCGGATAAAGCTATTTTCGAGTGTAGAATGGCATATTTGGGCGATTAGCTCACTCAGTGGTGTTTTTAAGTTTGACTCCTGTACCAGGAAGTACCAAGCGATCAGCAATAAATCCTGGTTGTGCCGTGGGACAAATTGGCTCCAACGTCTTGTGCCAAGGTCGCGTATTTGGTCAGGAAGGTCAAATCGAGCGGGTATTGTCCGTTCACTGATGTCATGGCGTTCTCATCGGCCCGAACAGAAGAACCGCCGCAAATTCAGTGTTGCAAATTGAATGTGGCGGTCTGGTTAGACACCTTAAGAAAAATTGACACAGGCTACAGTTAATGAATAATTGATCTGAAAGTCATTGACCAGGCCAGGATTTTGTTAAAAAATGTGTTAAATCCAACCTGGAGTTAAGCGACGTGTTATATTGATATCAAAAATTGATCCTGTAATCAAGTTGTTGCATATTCGCAAATACAATTGTGTAAAAGGTTACTCTGATTAAAAATTGTTGGTTGATAAAAGTTATTTAAAAATCAATTTGTATAAAACTCTGTTTGTACTTGGCTTTGTTGGGCCAATGAGACTGTATTTTCAATTTGTTGTCAAATTCATATTCGTGCTGCACAAAGAGTTTTTTTTTCACTGTCCCCTCTAAGGAATACGGTGACCTACAAGTGTCAACACAAAATATATTTCCCAGTATTTGTTTCCTAGTGCAAAAAATGTATTTCCCAGTGCAAAAAATGTATTTCCCAGTGCAAAAAATGTATTTCCCAGTACAAAACTATAGTTCCCAGAACAAAAATAAGTTTTCCAGTACAAAAATGTATATTTCACAGTTTTTTACTGGGAAATAAATATTTGTACTGGGAAATAAATTTTTGTACAGTAGAACATGTTTTTGTACTGGGATATATTTTTTGCTGTGGGAAACATATTTTTGTACTGGAAATACTCGTGGGCCACCGTAGAGAAAGGCTGAATGTTCAGTCGAACGTTGACTCAAAGACATCCCTGTTCCAAAACAGACCCAAACGAACGACGCGCAACTAGTGAGATTCTTACAATCTATACAGCACAGTTAAGTCTCAGACACTGAATAATTGTAGAGCATTGTAGGCGGAGCCATAACTCCATAATAGAGAAAACATAAGAAAAAGAAAAAAATCTAACGATTATGCGCATACACGTTTTTTTATAAGAACCAGTAAACTCGGCCGAGGCTCATTGTTCTTAATTTCTTGGCGATTTGAGCTTCAAATTGTTCTTAAATTGATCTTATTTTATATGTGGTTTAAATCGAATAAAAACTAAGCCTAAGGTATTGCAATATATGTCTTGGAAAACGAATTGCTTTGCGGGTGTATTTGATCAATTAATTGTCGTGGATTTATCATGGATTCGCTGAGACTTTTTTCCGAGACGACATCCAGTGATTAGCCCAGGCAAATATTTGGCACTCGAGCCCGAGCCTCAGCTTTTTCTTAAATCGTTCTTAAATTTTGGCCAATCTGATTCTCGTTGTTTTTATAAAGTTGTTTTTATGAAAAAAGCGTGTAATGAATACACTGAGCTTAAAGAATCCGCTAAAAGGAACATTGGCAAGCATAAAGATAGATGGGTTCCTATATTTATCTCTTGTTTAATCAACAAGGCGCCGTTAGGTTAGACGTACTGCCGACCTCTTGTGCGTGAACCCGTTAGCCCTTCGTCAGAGCAGTTTGTTCTGACGAAGGACTAACGCGCGCATCGTTAGCAAACCTCATGGTGAGAAGCAATACCATGTCAGACCTTGATATGGTATGTTTTTCGCCGTGGGATTTGGTGTAAGCCTGACGTTTCGAGCGTTAGCCCTTCGTCAGAGCAGAAGAGTTAACGGCTCGAAACGTCAACTTTATTCCAAACCTTACGGCGAAAAAACATACCATATCGACCTTTTGTTGATCAAAACCCATTATCAGCTTACCCGCCGGCAACGCAGAAAAACAGTTTTTTTTTTCAAAACTAGCCTTCTAGTCATATCAAATCTTGTTGATCAAAACACATGCTAGGCTTACTCAGACGCAAACCCAGAAAAACAAGGATATTTAAGTTTAGATTTAGGCTTTAGGTTTTAGGTTAGGTATTAGGTTTTAATAGAAGATAAAAGAAAATACTAAGAAGATCTCTCTGGTAGTGCGATAGTAAACAATAACTACTTTGTGGGTCTGATATGATGTTTTAAATACGCATCGAATAGCAGTTCGTACTTGTCCAAGGCTGTCCAAGGAAACTTGAAAAAGATCCTTTGAATAAGAACCTAATTTATCATGTATGGGTGAAAAATACTTAAATATTAATCTTAGTTTCTCGTAGTTCTTTTCACGTGGATTTCTACTGTATACTGCATGATTGGGGAAATCGCTACACAACCAATTGAAATGGTGCCCTGGAAAAAAAGCCGCTCATGCGCCCTATGTTTTGGGCAAACGAATTTTTTACCGTGACTGCCTCTAAGCCACCAACCTTTTCCCTCCTAGAAAAGAAGGGCAGCTCTGAGTGAAAAAATATGACCAAAAACAAACAATCAGCTAGCCCAGTCAACAACTTCCTGTCCTCATTGTCCGCCGCACGGTTACCATCTTCGCTGAGGGTCATTTGAATGCAGTGTCTTTAAGCAAAGACACAGAGGTTTTCAGATGTTATTAGATGTCAATATGGATAGCGAGTGAGTGTGTGGAATGAGAGAATGTGCTGTTTGTTTTAGATATTGTGAATTCTTATAAATAATCATCAATTTTGAATCAATGGAATTATCTCTAAATTTAGTTTTAACTGCTGCAGGTATGAATAAAGGTTACTACGAAAACCAAGTCTCTTTTGTAGTTCAGTAGTTTAGGTACTAAAGCTGTAATCAATGTGTTGTCGTTTGCCATCTTACTTTTGAAAACATCACATAACCGTTTGCTTCCACAGCAAAACCATATTAACCGCGCTGGTTCAAAGTACACTATAGTGGGCGTCAATGTGTATATTTGGTAGATCTATAATGTGTATAGCCTCAACGCAAACTATTATTTTCTTTCGCTGCGAGAGGTCTCTCGCATCACTAGTTTTTCCGAGTGAGCATAGTTGATAGAGTTAGGGAGCAGAAGACCTCTCGCAGCGAAAGAGAACATTAGTCTGCGTGGAGGGTGTAATGTATACTAAACACAAAAAAGTAAAATGAACCTTATATATCTGCTAATATCTGAGTATACACGTACAAACGAAAAGTTCAGCACAAGAGAACCAAATATAGCGCCATGACCACCTAAAAACGCACACTTGCATACTTCGTTACTGTCTTTGTAAAGCTAAATTTCCCTGGAGCTATACTGAAACGTCATCAGTTTGCGAAAACCGCGTTAAGAACGAAAGCAAGTAAATCAAGAACGAGGAACAAATGTTAGTTTTGCGGTTTTCGTACATGTTAACTATGAACCGGTATTTTTACGCTTCCTATTTTTAAGCTCTCTTGCCAACCAAATATATATTGTCGGCCCAGCGGAACTTTGGTTATGTTTAAAAAATCTTAAGTGTGCCAAGGGCTAAATATCGCTAGATTCCAAACAGCAGTCGACCAAGTGGTGAAGTACGCTAGAACGTTCTGATCGGGGTGTGGAAATGAAATGAAATGAAAGGAATGGAATGGAATCTATTGCCAACACTTGAGATGTATTTGAATGATGTACGACAATATAGTGTACAGAATTCTCAAAGCAGGAATAGATAATCATGAAATGTGCGCATCAACATGAATCTGGTGAAGGTCAATTTGAAAATAGCGATGACTCGATATTGCCCGTTGTTGTTTTGATTGTTGTTGTTGTTGTTTTTCTCCATTGATTTGCTTCATTTTCGTGACGAACTTCCTCCTCGGTCGGTGTGTTTCAACTTTCAATAAAAATAAGATCTTGTTTTTTGAATAAGGAATGCGCGCGTAGCTACTGGAGTGTATCATGAAAGTATATATATTTCTTGCCCGGCAATCAGCAGGTGACGTCATCGAGTTCGCGTGCCGCCACCATGTTCACAAACAAAGCGCTAGCACACTGACGAAATTTTCTAGTTTAAGAACAAAACGCAGGTTTTTTTATTAGTTAATCCTGGAGGGATCAGTTTTCGAACTAATTTGCAGTGAGTGTAAAAGAACAAAACTGAACTAAAAACTATACCCGATCCGTCCAAATTCATCTTTACTGCATTGTTTGCTTTCACGTACGGCTGAAGTGTCAAACTGGAATTTTCTCCCTGTGAACACTCTTTTTTTGTTGATAGGAGCTAGGTATAATTTCGACCGGCGCTTAATCTTGTTATATTTACACATAAACTATTCTAGTTGAAAATTAAAATAATTTTTTTTTTGGATCTGAGATATGGTTATCGAGCCTGAGATGACAGTTAACTTGTTCTTTTAAAAATTTTCAAACCTGAGCCAAGGTTATTTATGAAACTTGTTCTTAAAAAGAGACCGTATATTTCTTCGTTTTATAGCGACTTTGCCGTGGATGATGAATATATATCTTGTTGTTATCAATATTACTAATGAGAGCCGGGATGAGAACACAAAGTTATAGTTACACCGAAAACCCCGAGATCTGATATTGGCTTCGATGTCACGCGAACTGTATATAGATTATACGCAACAAACAACTTGCGGATCTTGTGTCTTTTTCTTGTTTGACCAGCTACTCAGATTTGTAAATATTGAAATAAAGCGATTGCATCAGCTTTCTTTGTTTGTATATCAGAAGTACTCCGGATTAAATCTGATAATGCAAGAGTTCTTAAAATCTAAAAATGATACGACGTCAAATTTCCCTGTTTTGAAATAGCGGATGTTTAAGACATCGATAGTCCGATACATTAAATTGACTCTCGTGTTTCAATCAATAAGCATTGATGTTTTTCTTTCGTTGAAAAACCGTATCGCCGATGAAACCATCAGATTTGCCCTTGAACGTAACGAACCCTTAAAATTTACTAGGTGGAACTAATTTGGTGAAGGAAACCAGAACGACTTAATTATTGAACCTGACAGTTAACAACACTTTCAGAAAACCGTTCGAACATTCTTCAGCTAAACATACACAACACTCTTTAAAGAAAAGGCCAATTTTGGCAGTTGTATATTCAAGCAGCTATACAACGATTTTACTTTATATTTTGCTATATACAATGAAGTTCCAAATATTACTGGTTTTTTAGATGAGAGTCATAATGGGATGGAATTAATTGTACGGCAAAAAGTAAAATAAACAGATTGAGTTTTTACGTTCACTGATTTTAGGTACTATTAAGGGCTTATGGTTTTAGAATACGGTAGAGGTATTATCATGGTTAAATTCTATTACTTTAGTTTTTGACTAATTTTAAGTCGTTCTGAATTACGGTCAACTCAACCTTTCTATATAGATGGCGCTAAACTTATATTTCTCCTCGTTGTATCGAATCTGCTTCATTGCATCGAACTGTGTTTCCTTGTGAAAATGCAATAGTTCATTTCAAAATTACCCGTTTTTTAAAAAAATAACATTAACTAAAACAAGTTTTAATCTTTTTGAATCTGATTAACTTTAATGTATCCCAACACGTCTATCGATACTGGACTAAAGCTCGGATCTGGTATCGGTTTGATTTTTTTAATACTATAAAAAATGTCAGTGTTATTTGTATGCGAGAAACTGTTTGATAAACCCACCCGGAGATAACGCAGCTCAGGAAATTGGACAATATCCGACTTTTTGATCGCAATTATTGATTTGTTCGGTAATTTAGTTAAGAATAGTTTGCACGAATCCGTTGTTGAAACAAACGCTGTCAAACAACGTCCAACTAGATGACATAGCTTTCTTTTACTCACAAAACTTGGTTCTTATGAAGGAGGCATCGTCAAGTGGTGCAAAATGCCGGAATAAATATCCGAAATCAAAGTATCCTCAACTAACTTAGGTTAATTGGATGGGTAGAAGCAGGGCTGACGTCATTATAATGAACGTGCGGAACTCTAAGACGATATTCCTCTCAACTGCTGACGTTGAAAAGGAAAGTATAAAGGCAGAGCCAACGACCAAATTATCATTTGAGATCATAATACGAGGCTAGCAACACTGAACTATACCCGTTGACACGACGAAGTTTTGTTCAAGCTATAATTTTTAAAGATGTTCAGTTTCACAAACATATTTCTAGTTTTTACTGCCGCAGTTATGTCGGGCGTCTCGCGACAAGAGGGTGAGTAAACTTCGGTCGTTATAAATGATGTAAAGTATAGATTAGACTTCAATTTTTCAGTGGCAAATCCTGGATGAGTCATAATCTTTATATTGCTAATTTTGGTAAAGGCGAATTTGAGCCAGGCGGCAATAGACGATAGATTAGCTGGCAGGTTTAGTTTTTTGCCTTGGTGAACAAAGATAGTCAAAGAGAAAACAATGTCTTCCGTGTGGACTATACAATAGTAAGTTTTAAACTTTCCCAAATGCTTTGAAAACAGGCAAAACTTTCCAGTTTAAACTTACTTCGTGTTTTAAACCTTGAACATGTGTTCGCTTAAGGGAGGCAGTTAGATTTAGCCGTGTTTCTGCTTAGAAAAGCCCGGTATGCACTTTTTAGACTGAGTCGTTTTCGAAATGTACTTATCTTGGAGATTACCCTGCTTTCGTTTGATACCCCTTGGTACCAATTGCTTATTTAGTGGTCAAACTTTGAATGTACCTTCGTGTGAAGAAACCACTTAGATCTAGTTCTTTTCCTGGTTATAAGAGCCACATTTTTTTAACTGCATGACCCGTTTTCCTAAAATACTCATCTTGTCCGGAGAACAACATCCGTACATGAGAACAACATCGTTTGATGCCTCTACCTTGCGCATGCAACTGCTGGCTTAGCGGTCAAGATTGTCAGTACAATTGTTCTGTAGCAAAAGTTTCATTTAAGAAAGCTGCAGCGTTTTGCTAGCTTTCTTTTTTAAAATGGGCATTTATTCGATATCATACCTGTTCGGGGCCACTGCATGCTTTTGACAACATCCAGTTACAAA
>JAOBYE010253431.1:0-16408 GCA_025403585.1 Parazoanthus swiftii | reverse complement strand
TAGAGTAGAGTAGAGTAGAGTAGAGTAGAGTAGAGTAGAGTAGAGTAGAGTAGAGTAGAGTAGAGTAGAGTAGAGTACTGAGTAGAGCAGAGTAGAGTAGAGTAGAGCAGAGCAGAGGAGAGGAGAGGAGAGGAGAGCCATTTTTGATATTAAATAGATCAAATTTAGCCATTTTAGACTGTTTTCAATGTCACTACAAAAAGAAATTGACAATTGCGGGTGTGGCACTGGTAGCTCTAAAACTTTCTTTTTCATGCATAAAAAAAGGCGCTTTGAAAATATACTAAGCAGAGGTCTGCTGAAAACAAACTTGTGAACCCAGAATACGCAATAAAGAGAAGTTTTCCATTTAGCTCGCCTTTGCGTGACTCAACTCCAAAAATTTTAAAAGCAAAAGTCAGCCAACAGCGCAGCGATACGGTTCCAGTCTCATTATCTAGTTCTGGTCTATTATTACTTGCATATCGAGATTTACCCGCAAAAAGGCCGTCATATAAAAATAGTCCGTCCACGCTAAAGAAACATCCTGACTGGTCATACGGTTTTTAGGCCCACTAGTGAAAAATAACGTATAACCAATTAGAAAGCAGATGATGCTCGCTTTCACTAGTGACGAAAAACGTATCGAAAGTCACGGGCTCTCACAATTAATTTTTTTGCTATCGAATTTTTTGTTTCATACAACAACAAATTGGACATAATTCGTACACTCAGTGGATTGAGAGTAATGAAGCGGCAGTTTCATTTGAGCCTAGTTATGGCGAGGACGCAAGAACCAAATCCAACTGACAACAAGCAAGCGGGGCAAGTGGCTCTTGTTACTCTTCACTGGGGCTGTGTTTGGCGGAGGACACATTAGTGTTTCGATAAACACTCTGAATCAGTCGCCAACCCTCTCGGTACAAAATGAAATCTAAAACCTCAAAAATACAAACGAATCTCATGCTATTAGACTCTGAATCAGATTCGGACTAGCGAGCACAAACTTAAATAGTTCAGACTGACTGACTGAGTTTTCTATTTTAGTAATCCAATTATACCTCTGCTTTATATCATTATTGTAGTTACTGGAAGATTTTTTGTCCTGTTTGGAGTTGAGTATTATCAGTACTGAGTTTGTTTGAAGTGTTCAGTTGTTCATATTTTACTGGAATTCAACTTGTCTTCATAGACATACTTTATCTTTATCTAACGGTTTTTGTAGCTTGCAAATCCGTCATGAATATAATAAATACGTTACTTCACAGTTAGTTCGCTACTCGCTCGTCCGTTTTCTGAGACATCACTACTCGTGAATAATCAAAGGCTACTTATGAGCCATCTCATTCGTGTATTAAGTTCTTCACCAATTTCAATTTTTAAAAAATGCAATGTTGAGGTTCTAGAACTTTTCCTATTTAAATGAAAATTGTGAAACTGGATACTTTATGACATTTTCTTCTTTTTGCCAGTAAGATATCAAATTTTGTTTAGAAGTAAAAAGTGTGTTTTCATTTGCCAGAGTACGGTTGCGAGGGACTATCCATAATGCTCATATTCAGCAAACGTTTATTGGGTTGTGCAAGTGGCCCTAAAGTCATGACAAATAGAGATAAATAGGTACTAGAATAGAGAGAGCCGGCTAGCAGGCTAGAATAGAGAAAGCCTGTGGTAACAAACACCAGTGAAAGAATCACCTTGTGTATGATAGATCTTCCTGTGGTGATTGCTCTCATAAGCAACCATCGCTTATAAACTCAGTGCCACTTTTTCCAGTTTCAAGATTGATCACCTATGAGAAGTTTGACTGTGTTACTAGTGGCACTTAGGCCTGCATCCAGATAATCTAAGTTGTAAGTCACTTCTTTTCATTATACAGTCAAATTTTTTTTTACAGTCAACTGAACTTGTATATAACTGTTCTCTGTGAACGGGTCATCACTCAAAATCCCAAAATCTTCCCTTGTATTACTATTAACCTAAACCTGTTTTAATGATCACCTCTATACATTGGATGTGGACGCTCTGGTGGCTTATCCTGTCTCTGACTTTCATTTTGTCTTTCATCTCATGTACAATGACGGTCGCATTTCAAGCACTACAGATGTTTTTATTGAGGCAGCATTTTAACAACTAGAAGTAACTATATTCTGACTATAAGCTCAAACGTACCAGGCATTTTGCTTTATTTGGCCTTAAAATTGCAAATAAAAAGGTAGTTGTGTGATTCTTTTATTACGCTTTAAAATAAAATTCGGTGTCAAAAAAATATGATTAGAGTTAATGGTTTTACAGAGAAAATGGAGACTGAATATCTACATCAAATTATCTAGTGCCTATAGTTGAATGGAGATTCATCCATCCGGTTCAGTATGTAATTTCTGTATATGTTAAGCTTTTAAAAATACCCATTAAGCTTTCAACCACATCTATCTAGTGCCTGTTGAGTAGTGGGGTGTAAGGACGCTATGACCATGATCCCCATTTGTAGCACAAAATTAAAGAAACTTAGAATATTTTAAATCAAATTTTTGTAACCCTCTCACTGAGAAGTTTTAAAAACCTATTAGAAAGTGTTAACCATTTTTCTGTTAAAAAAAGCATTTTCAAATCTTTTTTAAAAACTAATACCCTTCTACTTTACTTCTTACATACAAAACATTTTCAGGCATAAACACTGTCAGTTCAAGCTAAAACCTAAAGACCATTGTAGCAATATCCACTTTGCAGCAAGAACAAGACTTCTACTTCAGGTCCATGGTAACTCTGGCCCATGCATGAACTGTACTCTGTTTACTTAACTCGACTGTTCGAGTTTGCCGGATTACTGAAGTCTCAGATAGTATTAAATCAGGAAAATCATCCGCCGTTCTAACTCGATTCCAAAGACAAACTATGAGTTGAATCAACTTGCTACAAGTCATATAACAAGAAGTTACACGAGCTAAACATCCTAAAAAAGACTGAAAGTCGTCGAAGGAGTGAGCGAGCCTTGACGTGTCGATCAAAGTACAAGAAGCAAGTCTGGCGGTCCCGGAATCAAAAAGAACTTTGGAAAGTCTATAAATTGCATTATTGTAAACTTTAGAGTCTATTCTCAGAGCCCAAAGCCAGAGACAACCGCCATTTTGATCACTGCATATTTAATGACACGCTCCTCCCAGTCCTCAAAGCCGTGCTAACAGGTTATTTTCGCCCCTCACAATATTTTATCCTGCACTTCGTGCAAGGTTGAGATAAAAATCGTATGCGCTCACCAACCGTGAAGTATCTGTAAACATTTCATTCGTAAACATTACAATACTCAAGGAAAAGAAAGAATTTTCAAAAATATCTTAAAGATATTTTAAAGCAAGAGCACAATGTTTTAAAATTATAGCATCCATTATACAGAATATCAACATACAGGCCAAAAACTATTTCGGACGTAAAAACACTGTAACTAGCCATCCATCCACAAGCTTTTTAGAGCGTTTATTCGATAAAAGGGTTGTTTAAACGTATTCAGTTATGGTATTCAGATTATTGTTTTACGATTTCATCGCTATCATTGTCTTAGAGAAACCTTTTGGTGCCATTATAGATATTATGTTTGAGACGTGTATTTAAAAATACTTGAAATTGAGCCAAATATTCAACATGTAAATACGCCCCTTTTCTCTCGTCACGACCTTAAAAAATAAGGAGAAAGCAGAAGAAGATTTTGCCAACAAAAATCTTATTAGTGATGTAATTTTAAAATTTTAATCAAATCACATCATAACTTGTATCACTCAGTCGCTGCCAATTGTCCTTTAGGAAATGATTAGCAGTATTACGACTTGCGTTTCAGCTGGACTGCAAAAAGGCATAGTGGTTCATTGTTGATTCAATATAAACTTAAGACTTACTTTTCAGTCAGAGCGGAAAGAGTTTGTTGTGCGGTTTACTTCAAGACTGCTAATTGCGCTGCTTCAGTGAGCAGATGCGATATCTAAAAATTGCTCTAAATATGTTTCCGGAAGTGGTCAAAAAAAGCTCTAATATCTCATATAAGAAAACTCTAAAAGTTCTAGACATTTCAAATTTTTCTTTTATACAGATATTTTAAGCTATCTCTTTAAAAATCTTAACTCATTGAAATACAAATCAGCTAAGTGTGATGGAAATTCTTCAATTTAGAGCCTTGTAGACTAGACTGAGACTAGACACAACGGCGTACCCAGGGGGTGTTCCAGGGATGCATGAAAGTTCAAAAGCACGCCAAATCCTTATCTTTGTCAACCTACATTTCGGTAATGTGGAACCCCTCCCCTTGCAAAAATCCTGGGGACGACCCCGAGACAAATGCTTATTCAATAAGCGATATTTAACAAAACTGTAAAATGAAACCACAAGGACAATCCATCTTTACAACAAACACAGTAGTGCTCATGAGTCTCCTAAATCGCCGCTCAGGTTCGCACGGCCACAAGCTTACAATTGTCACCGTATGACTGAAAGTGAATCGACAATTTCAAAGTTTGTCGCCATCTACAAAACCAAGCACGTGAAATGTTTTTAATATCGAAAAAGGTATAAAACTTTGCCTCTAAGTCTATTTCCCTAAAATCGAGATCGTGCATTGCTGCTGGTCATTCATACCAGAGGTTTGCCTCGTCTTCCCCTCTTGCAGGAACGAGTTTTGCTTACTTTGCATTTCGGACGAGCAAAAAGAACCTGACATGATTCAGTGAACTAAAGTACGGGAAGTCATATGGTTTGTCAATCTCAGATCTGCGTTCTTCATCTTTTTACCAATATTGAAACTGAATGAAGTTTCTTGTGATATTTCACAACAATCAAAAACCTCACCTAGGTAATAGCAGTTAACAGCTTTAATCGATATAAATAATGAATAACTTATTTACCCACTTGTCACTTAGAAGCAGTTTACAACTCGTTAAAGTATGAACGTGCAGTTAGAAATTTAAAAAACAACCAGCAAAAGTGTGTGCATATATAGTATAGGTTAGAATGTTTTTCTATTTACCTTTAAAGTTTATCTATTATATCTACCTTCCAATATAACACATAGTGCAACCCTCCCCACGTTAACCAAAACGACATTTAAACTATAGCTACATAAAGATCGTTTAAAAGATTAGCCTAACATCATTTAAGTGTTCTTCGCGTTTGTGGGCAAGGTCGCCAAGTATATTGCAGATTGAAATATTTAGAAAACATTAGAAATCATATTATAAAAGCAAATACATTACAATCGCAACCTTAAGTTTCCTTGTATTTCCAAGCGGTTACAGAAGCGAAAGAGAGTTTTGAAACAATGAAAATTACAAAAGTTCGTGTTGGTCCACGTTTGATGCGTTTGGATAAATCAGTTTTTGCGCCTAAAGGTAACCAACTTTAAGGAGTTTCATTCCAATTAAAAGACGGTTATTGTCAAACCAAGAAGAAAACAAATTCTTTATCAGAAATGATGTTGGTTTAACTGGTTGACACGCATTATATCTAGGGAACTAATGTTTCGTTTTTATCCTCGAAACCCAAGGAAATCAGTCTGCATCTCCACGAAAATCGCGCTCAATCAGTTACCTGTCCCCAGTGGTATGTCGTTTTACCAAGGTTTGCTCCGGACGTGCGATACCGAGTAGTTTCAAATCGAATACAACTCCGTCATATCATGCAATGACTCCGTAGCATCACAGATTGCCAGCTTTCGTGCTGCTTACGCTGCGCAAGTGAAACTATATTTCTACTTTGTTGTTGAAATTCACTTATTACTGGTTACCGATTTAATTCTCATAATCAATATAGCCCGCAGATAATACTATTGCATTTTCCCGGCACACCCCGCTACACCACATGCACGGAATATAACTAATATGTATATGACTAGAGTTGCCTAATATATTGTCTTCCTTGCACAGTGACTATATCCTCATTGGTCAGTTTTCCCTAACTGCTTTAACAGCTGTAAAGTGGCTAGTTTACAGAGAGTTCTTCAACTTATCTCAATAATTTAAATAATTTACGTTTTTCACCGAATGGCAAATGCTGCTTCTGATCAATCGATGCGACTTTACACAAAAATTTCAGACTACTTCAATGAAACAGATTAAGGGTGCAAACAACATAAACAAAATCAATGAACGTTTCTCTAGACCGCTCTTGCAAGCAATATCAGTCATCTCAGGGTTTATCACAACGTCGCAAAGGCTTTAGGGAGGCCTTATAAAAAGGAATAGCTACAGGCGTTATAAAAACACTTTAAAATGGGCTAACAAGAAAATAGAGTGAGACCAGCACACCGCTTTATCAATATATGTTTTCCATAATCAGGACCAAGAAAATACTAAGCCGTAGTAGGAAAACTTTGAGTTGTTTTTAAATTAATCCCCTTTTTACGATATCAATTGTTTGATCTACAAATGATACGAATAATTGCACAAACCGAATCAGGCCTTTATATTGATATTTGTTTCTATTAAAGAACGTCTAATTTAAACTAAGAATGCGGTGGCGCCGCCGTAGAATGAGCGAACTTATTCTTGTTCTCTCGTGATAAAACTGAAGATATCTAAAACCAAAAATGTTTACGCTAAGAATTATCAACTCTTGCACTAATTAAGGCGTTACAACCTGAGTTGAGTGAGTTGTCGAATTCAACTGCCACTTTGCAATGTTAATGCCTTTTGGCCATCATGTTATAGCTGGAGGCAAAACAAGTAGAAACTGTTCATTGTCTCATTCAATGTATAAAAAGCTATCAAGTTATCAGCAACAGTACAACGTTGTGTCTTCGATAACAAGATTAATGGAATAGTTTATCAACACGTACTTATAGAAAGTCAAAGCAACAGGGCTTAAACACTTAAGGTTTTATCAATTATTTCACAGTGCAAACTTTTAGTTTGTTTGTATTACCAAAGTGCAACGTCATTACGCTGTGTAAACTACTCAATTAGCCACATTGTCTGTCTGGCTGTGACATGAATACGGCTTTGAGTATGACTGTACTTGAGCTCAATGATCAGTTGGTGTTGATTTGCAAAACATGTAACAATTAAGTTCGTTGTGGCTTACAAAACCATTGCTTTTTCAAAAAATGCATCTATCTCTCATCTATTCAAAACATGTATGTATTAAAGAAATGACACAAACGAAATGACCCGTCCACAAAAGCTCGATGAAGCAAAAATACATAATAGAGCTTTTGTTATTTTACGGCCTTTAACTATTGTCGGAGTACTGACGATCCCAATGGGCGGGACTTCAGTCAACAATTGTTACAATGAAAAGTTATTTAGCTCTGTAGACAGGTGTGCCGCACGGCGATGTTGCCCGCTAGTAAAACAAAGATTTTAGCCGCCTGTTTAATTTAAAAGTAGAATTGGTATTGTAGAGGTGTCCTTTTTCAGTTAATGAGGAATTGTGCTAATTCTAATTCGACAACATTATTAAGTCAGGCTTGCAACTTGTAAATCCTTACTCTGTATGTGTAGTCGTTTCGAAGCATGTCCCCTGTTTGGACATGCACCGGCAATATAGATCTGTAGAATGTGAGTCGAAACGAACATTGCATGAGGTAAGAGTAGTACTAGTAGTAGTTGTTGTAACAGTAGTAATAGTAGTAGTAGTAGTAGTAGTAGTAGTAGTAGTAGTAGTAGTAGTAGTAGTAGTAGTAGTTGTAGTAGCAGTAGTAGTTGTAGTAGTAGTAGTAATAGTAATAGTAGTAGTAGTTGTTGTTGTAGTAGTTGTAGCAGCAGCAGTAGCAGTAGTTGTTGCAGTAGTAGTAGTAGTAGTAGTAGTAGTAGTAGTAGTAGTAGTAGTAGTAGTAATAGTAGCAGTAGCAGTAGTAGTAGTAGTCAGTAGTAGTAATATACGGTAGTGGTAACAGTACTAATAGTAGCTATAGCAGCAGCAGTAGTAGTAGTAGTAGTAATAGTAACAGTAGTAGTAGTTGTTGTTGTAGCAGCAGCAGCAGTAGCATAGTAGTTGTAGCAGTAGCAGTAGTTATAGCAGTAGTAGTAGTAGTAGTCGTCGTCGTCGTCGTCGTCGTCGTCGTCGTAGTAGTAGGAGTAGTAGTAGTAGTAGTAGTAGTAATAGTAGAAGAAGCAGTAGCAGATGCAGTTGCAAAAACAGTAGCAGAGGCAGTAGTAGTAGTAGTAGTAGTAGTAGTAGTAGTAGTAGTAGTAGTATAGTATACACTAACGATTTTCAAGACTGAGATGTTACAGTTAGATACAAAACGGAATATACAATCAATAAAACAGGAAAACTGAAACGCAGAACAATTTTTTTGACTCGATGTTTCGGAGAAAATGGGATTAAAATAACAAATTTACAACCAAAGACCGCCGGGTAAGGATAAGGCGAAATCGGACTCTTTCAGCGTTGTGTATCAGATAAAACGAGATTATACCAAAGTGTTATTCTAATTACTATATTCCCAGATGTGGATCCAAAATATTCTTAAAGGGGAACCGGAACCCACAATTTTAGAAAAGCGGGAGGCATGTGCTTTAAAAGAGGTTTTTTGCAGTGTTTGTCTTTAATAAGAAGTATTTCCAAAGTTGCCGAGGAAAGGGGGCGAGGGTCTATGAGCCCCTTTCTCAAATCCACACTTGATTTTGAATAACTCTCGCAAAAAATAAGATTGTAAAAACAAATTCAAGAACAACATCACTTGTTCAAGTGTTAATCTGTGTTTTTAAATACAGCTTTGTTCAATTCATGCAGCAAGTGAGCAATGCAAAGTAATCCCACTAGCATTTCCTGCAGGCCAACTGTTAGCTAGCGGAAACCGAGTTTGATGTAGTGCTGTGAGGGTTTCCGCTATTATACTGATTAGAATACTGACTCACTAAATAACTGATACAGTTTGATACAGAAGCGTACAGTATATAATAAAAAGGAACTTGAAGGAATTCTCGCTTGCACAACCAGTAAGCGGGACAGGATATATACTTGCACACACATCCTCAAAACCCAGGGAAAGAGAGAATGACCAAAGAAGGGGTTCCCGGGAATGCTGCACAGAAAGCGTCATTACATATATAGAAAATGTGGTAAGAGTTTTGCAGTTGGGGGGCTGTAGTAATACCGTTCATCGTTCGACCGCAAGCTATTTTTATCTGACAATTGTCTTTTCTAATGAACTGAGATGCTGAATGTAAACTGTAGCTCGCCCACTGAATGAGTTAAAGGTCAGCAACAAGATTTTAAAATTCTATTCGGATATTTGACAGGTAACCAGTCCAGACTGGCATGATATACTCCTGCAAAGTTTCTGTCTACCGGAAGATTTAAATCTTTGTCACAAACATTTAAGTGGCAGTCGGGGCCGCAGTCGGGTCAGGAACTGGGGCAATGCTGGGGTTCAAGTTCGTTTGAAAACAAAGCAACGTTATTAACTGTCATTGACTCTAATGTCTGCAAATGAGTAGAATGTACATGGATAAGGGTCTTGTTGAAAATATATCACGACACGTCTACCAAACTGATCAGAGGAACGCTGACGCATCGGGTCATTGTACTTCGTTAGTTTGCACTTACGATTTCTAGCGCCATATAGCGCTTGCATTCTGCTCAACCTGGTTGCAAAACATACCATATTAACATTTGCTCATCATTTGAAACACCTCAAAAGAGAGGGGACTCCCACACGCGAGCTATATATAGGTATGTGCAGCGCTAATGGGTATGGTGATCGAGTCGTTTTGGTCTGAAACTGGGTTTAGATTGTCATTTTTATGTGAAACTTGGTAACATTTATGGACAAACTGTGGGAATGTGTCATATGACGCTCGAAAGGCTTTTGCGGACGCGAAAAGGCGTATCAATTTGAGCGTTAGGTCTGAAACTGAGTAACGAAATTCGCATAATTTTTAAAATTTGAAAACGGGCAAGCGTTTCACGAAGCGGTTGGAGATCCCTCGAACAATGTAGAACCGATCCCTGTCTTATGAACTGTGCAGCCTCATATAATAACACCCTTAAAGGGGTGCAGTAAAGTCAAAAATCACCAATGGCTGAGGAGTATTGAATAAAACTCTATTACGCCACTGCTTTTTCCATTTCATGATCAAGGGATTCTATAAATTTGACGTAAATGTTGTAATACGACAAATAATTAAATGTAGTTGATTACTTCGCCGAAAGTAACATTTTTGGCTTTAAAAAGCTTTAAAACAACGCGTTAGCTGAAGAACACATAGTAACAAATGTTGCGGTTGTCTATTGAAAGAGATAGATTAAAAAATAGTATGAAGTAGTATTTTTCTTTTAACTACTGCACTCTTTATTAATACTTCAGTATCAAACTACCAGAGAAAATACCATTCTAGGTTTTCCTTCCGCGGTATATTAAGGCGGGGTATATCTGTATGCATGTCAATCGCATATGGAAAACAGATATATTTATATATATTTATTTTACTTTTGAGGAGGGGGGGGGGAGGGGGGGGAGGGTTGTCTTAGAGAAAACCAGGAGGACTACGTGTGGTATATGTTTATATGTCACATGTTACTCACTTCAGGTGATCACGTGACACTGCTCGCTTTTTACATTAATATTTAGTGGTAAATTATAATGATAATGATGGCAGTGATAATAATTGTATTATGATAAACCTACACTCCACATTATGCCAAGTCAATGCTTATAGCAATAAATTTCGGTTCCAGTATCGACTATTGACGATGACAACCTTTTTTGAAATAGCTGTGTATATTACGCATGTTTACATCAAGATTCGCGAGGACATCAAGATTTGCACATACATTAAGATATTCGCACAGACATCAAGATTATTAATAGACTTGTATGAAGTACTTCATTAGAGTTCATTTGTGTCTCAGCAGTCAAGCCAAAATCATCTTTTTATTTCTAAACCTTGTGTGTGAAAACTTCGACATTTATATGACTTTAGCCTTACCTGTAGAGTTGTTAAAGCTGTCAGCAATCGCCAACCAATGCCAAATCATTCTGCAGTATTTCGGACATCATCGGGGGTCTTTTAAACAATTACTTGGGCGTTCCTTTACCCTTCAACAATCCATTGTGCTTCAAGTTAGTAGAACTTGTGCAGAACCCTTACGCATCCGACCAAAACATTTGATCAGCTTGAACCAAAACCCGCGCCATCTTGTTCTTATCACGTGGTGCATGCCAGTCCCAGCGGAGAACACGTTACAACAGTATCAGGTTCTATATGAACTGCGCTAGTTCACTATTAATTGCCCCATTTGACTATTATGTCACGGTTTGTTTACAGTAGCGAAACTTCCTACGAAAAAGATCGCGGTATTATTTTCTGTACATGCTGAGAAGTTTAAAAACCAACTGGTTAATCTTTGTTGTTTTCAACAAGTTGATAAGGAAGAGTAAATAACAATAAAAAGGAAAATCAAGTACAATTTTTACTAACTGCCGTTGAAAATCGTTGCAAACTTCTGCGGGGTTCTGTGTAGAGAATCCACCAGGTTTGTCGAACTGTCTCAACTTCAATCTTCGGTTTCCTGATTTCAGTCAATAACTTTCAAGCCCAAAATATCCCATAAAGCTTCTGCTTCCTTTTCTTTCATATTTCAATTCATGTTCAAAGAGTCAAACAAAGTCCCAACCGCCTTTCATCATTCTCCTACTTTCGAGCCGTTCTTGAAAAACTCGAATATCTTCATCGTCTACAATTCTGATTAATTGCTGCTTGATTATGGGGTTTTCGACGCTAGTTCCAACACAAACTGAGGTATGTTGTTCCAGAATTAACACTTCTAGTAAGAAAATGATAGATGTCTGTTGACTGTTACTCAACTTGTCCAATGTTTGCATAAAATGTAAGTTCGGATCAGCAACGACACGCGTGTCTGCAAAAAGGCGGGAAAATGTGAGCGACGCGCTCGCCGCGCGCCATCCTTCAGTAGCTACCAGTGGCTGTACAATGCTCAGAAACCAATCAGAATTGACCGTATTGTGGTGAAATGTTCAGCCACCATCTTTTTTGGTAAAGTCAATTCGGTCTGTTTTATTGCCGTTGGCAACCAATCAGAATACAGGAGTCGCCAGTCACCAGTGATTATAAAATGGAGATAATTAAACTATAAACTTACAAGTGCGAGTGTGAATAAGAAAAGGACAAAGTGTTTTGGATAAAAATTGTTCAATTACTGAAGATGGCAAAGATTTCCGTTCCTCGATTGTCCTACCAAGAAAAATAATAATGTATTTATAAGCGTTACATGAACTGTCCTAACCTATGAAACGTTTAGGTTGGAAAGAACGCGTGGCTCCATTTAATGTTTGAGATAAAGTGTAGTTTGGGGCTTCGGTTGGGCCTTTGCCGCCTTAACAATATATATTAAAGAACTGTTTTAAAAATCCTTATGCTACCCCTTGCAGCTTCAGATCTTTATTGCGTACCTTCGCTTCAAATTACAGAGCTTTGGTGGGTTTGCTTTCTCGTTCGCCGCTCCAGAGTTTAGCCATTGCTGGTAATTTTATTTCTCATCGATGCTACATTATGAATTTTAAATAATTACGCAACATGTACTACAGTCTACAGCACATTGGAGCTTGGAAGAAAAGGTGGAAGCTCTATATAAACCGTTTATTATTATTATTATTATTATTATTATTATTATTATTATTATTATCATTATTATTATTATTATTAATATTAACGTTATTATTAATTAACATTATTAATATGCTATTATTGTTATTATTATTATTACTTATTCAGTATTGTTGTTGTTTTTATTATAGATTTATACATTTACTGACGGGATTAATTCCATGCCGGTTTTTATCTTAATTCTTTCAAACTTTAAAGAATTTAAATACTCTTTCTGATGTTTTTAAAGCGACATTTTTATAAAAAGATTCAGTGGAAAAAAAAAAGTTTTTTGGGGAAGCAATTTCTCCCAGCCCCCCCCCCCCCTTCCTGCGTATTGCTTGTATCCATTCCTCTGATCTGAGCGAACAATAGCTAAGTAACCGCGCTTTATTAACTTGACCTAACTTTATTAATTATATTTACCTGTTCCCCAGTTATTAACTCTGTAATACTATCCCAAAGTTACTTTGCAGTTGAAACAAAAACGTGTTGCCCAAGAAGAAGTGATGAAAGATATTTATTTGCAATAGACATTTCTGAAATAACATTGGGATGGAGTCATCCCGTAGGTGTCAAAATAAAGAAGTAAACAAAACACGCAAAGGATCCTTATAGGAGGAATTGTAAGGAAGCGGAAGCGCGTTTCAATCAATAAAGATGTTGTCAGTGAAATTTTTGTCTTTTTAAAAAATTTTTCCACACAAATCAATACATCCCACACATTCTTACACCTTATAACTTTCATCTGAGGCAATCAGTTTTTACTTCATTGCTTACGATTCTCGTATCAACTTCAACTATCGCTACCGGCATCAAAATATGGCCGAAAGTGAAGAGGTCATATCGCGCTACTCAAGACACTTTGCCGAGTGTGTGGCAAGAAACTCTCAAAATCAAAAGCAAAATATGGGTACAGTTACAGTTGCCACAATTTCCAGCAACTTTTCGTAAACTCGGGCCTCAATTTTAACATCGAGAGGGAAGACCCGGCTGTTCATCCCCAAAACTTTTGCCATCAATGCTATTGTGTTATGGTAAGGGGAAACCGTGTGCTCGAGCCCGTGCTTTGGGGAATACACAGTGATGAGAACTGTATCACATGCATAAGATTCGAGCAATCTAAGAAAGCGGGCAGGCGAAAAAAGGCAAAGAGAGGTGGCGGAGGGGCAAGTAACAAAAAGCGAAATGAGGAAAAATCGGGACAAGGTACACGAACGATAACTGCGACAAGAACAGTTCTTCTGACGGAACAAAGCTCGTGAAATAATTAATTTATTGACACGAACTCGCCATCCACAATTCGACGAAAAGTTTCAATTTACTGAAAGCGAGAAGGCTCAGTTCTATTGCCCAATATGCACAGATCTCCTTGAGATGCCTTTAGAAACGTTTTGTACACACTGTGCCTGTACTGAATGTTTTATCAAATACGTAGAAAATAATCAACAATTTATACCATCTTGTTTCATTTGTCACGCCGAGTTTAGCGGTCGGGATGATATCAAGCCTGCACCACGCGTTCTTCGCGAACTAATGGAAAGTCAAGTAGTTCAGTGTAAAAACTGTCAGGTAAAAATGAAATACAACCAATATTTTGACTCACACTTGCACCGAAACCAACCCCGCACCGACCACCGAACCCGAACTGATCCAGGGCCCCACTCCAGTCCAAAAACGTACAATCGAACAAGCTCTTGCTGAAGTGCGAGAAGGGAAATTTACCGCCGATGTGGAGAAGTTGGGGACGGAGGTCTTTAAAAAGAAAATGAAGAAATCAACAGATGGCATGCCGTCTCATTTTTTTGAATGAAGTGTTCGATACTAAAAACAAACTTTTGCAAATCTTTTCTTGGGTGATTTCGATAGCCGAAAAGCCCTTGGTAACTTTTCTGAAAAACCTTATCTCTGGTGGCATTATATTGACAATACATTCTGCTATACACTCCTCAAGCCATTCATATCGCTCTAAAAACTCAATCCCATTCACTCTGGCTCCACGACTACGTCGTGTTTGTTCGAGAGAAATCGCCTCATAAAAACGCTTTGAAGAACTTCAACATTATCTGGGTAAAGAGAGAGGTTACAAGGAACAATTCGTTGAACAATTAAAACAAATTAAGAGAACACTACAAACACCACGAGAACAAGCTTCACAAGAGCACAGATGAGACTATAAACGTGACGAAGTTCTTTTAATTCGTCATTACATGTACAATCTAGCACAGCCTATAACATTTAAAAAATACTCCATAATAAACAACCCGTTCTCCATTCGTCAGACAGGTGCAACGAGCCCCTTTTAATTGTTGCTAATCGGCACTCACTTAATTATTGTGACTTTGTCAGCGCTAAATTGAAAATCTTAACCCACCACCTGCCCTCCCGCCTGGTACTTTCTGCTGTATCTCTTTACATAAAAGATGACACGAAACCTTACACTTTCACCATGCAACACAGGCGAAATACCCGAAATTAAAAATTTCAAAAAACCATCCTGCTTTTCTAAAAACTCTATTGAAAGTGTTATGCCTTTAATAGTCATTAACTGTTGTGTGTAATTTTAATAAAGATCATTTTATAATCATCGTGAGTGAGCCACTACGTAAGTTTTCCAAGTCCTTAGCGCTAGCAAAATCCAAAGGTTGCTTGGTTCAGTTTTTCCCATCCTCGGAAACCCAGGGGCAGTCAGTCTCGGAAGTGGCAGTTTTTAAAATATCAGTTAAAACCACTCTTGACTTTTGTGTCGGCTCTGAGTTTTCTACCGCCCGATGGATCAATGACCACCCCTGGGTTTCCGAGCTGAGGATGAGTTTTTCCTACTTAGTCCGGCGAAGCCAACTGGCAAATTACATAAATACACTGGCAAATGCATGTATGAGTATCTCGAACTTGATCTCGACTTGAACACCGTTCACCGCAACAGACGCCCTTTGGGGTATAACCTATTTTAAAAACCCCGCCCAGTGTTTCTAGCATATTCAGCCAAACCAACCCTTGCGGGCTGCAATGAGCGGTCGTCCGTATACCGCGCTTCATCACAGTCACCTACGGGAAACATTCCCTGCGGTACTTGCGCCAAAACTCAAGACCAAACTCAATCTTGAAACTAGAAACATATTATCACGAGCGCAGTTCGAGATTCACATTCGTTCGCGGAACTTGCACTCGCTACTGCTGTGTAAAGTGTTTCTGTTAGATTGAATCTCTGTCTCCCAGCCAGGGCCTCCGTTCCTTAGAAATTATTTAATAATGAACTAGCCACATCACTTCTCGAAAAGCCTCAGACATTACATTTACAATCTATTACTTTCAGTCTCGTACTCTTAAGACGTATCTTTTCATTTTTTAATAGTAATTCTTTGTATTTTAGCAGTAAATCGAGTAAAAGTCGCATTTGTAAAGAGTGAAGGCAGGTCGTGTTAGAGGGTGGGAAAGGGGTTTTCCCGTGACTCGTGAATAATGATTTTTAATTGCCGTGAATCATGAATGGAGGTGAAAACAATTCCCGTGAATTGTGAATGAAATTTCTGTCGTGACTCGTGAAACAAGTGTTTTATTTCTCGAGAATTGTGAAAATTGTCTATTTTTATTAATTTTCGTAAACAAAAGAATTGCGACATATAATGCGAAATAACAATTTCTAATTTTCAAATTGACTTAATTCGTTGGTAGATCCATCAGAGACTGACTCATAGCACTATATGTGATGCAAAATGCAGCTGCTGACAATCTAAAATGTACTATATCGAGACTATGTTAGTCATATTCGTCATGATTCGTGAAATGCTTATTTTAATTCCCGTGAACTGTGAATTTTGATTTTTAATTTTCGT
>JAOBYE010253320.1:0-16413 GCA_025403585.1 Parazoanthus swiftii | reverse complement strand
ATTACAGAGTAAAATAACTTCACGTTGGAATGCAACCAGCTGGCCGTCTTTACGTCGTCGTCTTTGGAAACAGAACGCGAAAAGTTTAGTTATGGAGTTTTGTAGAGAACGTGAACGTTGGAGTATAAATAACTTCAATCTTCTTGCAGCATGTTCACACACCTTCATGAAAAACAATGAAGAAAGGAGCGAGTTATACAAACAAGAAAAGGGAAAAGGGAAAGTTAAAATTCAGCGGCCGTCTTCGTCGATGTTCCCTTTCTCGTTGCTTAAGCAAGAACGAGAAGACCAGTTCACACGTGACAGCGCTTTGCGCTCTGATTGGCTGAACGTGACAGCGCTTTCCGTTCTGATTGGCTCAGGCATTTCCTGTCTGAATCAGGAAAAAAAAAGACCCGAATTTAATACTCGCTCGCGTACGGCCGCGAGTAATAAAGACCTCTAGTTGTTACTATGAGCACAGCTTTTTGATACAACATGACAAAATTTGTGACAAGAGTTCGTCAAATCGTTGTTGGATCTGCGATAATCTTGTCGCCGTCCTCTTGTTTACTATGAGAGTTGCTGAACGTTGTTCAAAAGCTAGGTTCTCGTTCTCGTAAGTCAAATCTGATTTTTAAAAGTTTATTCAGGGCCGTAGCAAGCATTGGAAAACTGGGGGGGGGGGCACCGCCAAGAGCCGAAGGTGTGAGCCTTTTAGGGGGGTCCGGGGGTATGTTCCCCCGGGAAATTTGAAAATTAGTTTCTCTGAAAACGCGTTTCCTGGGTTCTAGACGCCATCTGAAAACAAAATCAGAGTGTCCAAAACTAGTAAAATATGACAAGTTTTTCTCAAACTTGGAGCAATTTTCTGAGCTTGATACATTTGACACATTTGCTGGGGAAAAAAACTGGGGGGCACGCTCCACCCCCCCGGCCCTACCCCTTGCTACGGCCCTGTTATTTAATTTTGTTTTTTCTATGTTCTATTTGTGAACATGTTTTCCTGTTTAAACCCACAGTCACGTGTTTTCTATTAACTTCAAAACATTTGCAGCAATTTTGCTAAAATTATATTTTCTACAAATGAATACTGCCAGTTGTCATGGAAAAGTTATAAACATTAGGCCAAAGCTGTTTATATGTCAATTGAATTCGCTGGCAGGTTCCGTAATCATTTTTAAAACATTGGGGGATCCAAACCTCCCTACCCCTTCCCCCCCCAAAAAATGCATTGCTGTTTTTCTAAAGGCCAAAAACACTAAGTAATTCTTAATGGGTTAGCACTCAATAAACTTCAACAAATGGATATTTATAAGGGAGCTAGGGAGAACGCATGATTTCAAAGCTCTTATTTGCCTGGGAGGAAGGGAGATTAAACTCAGATCAAAAACACACTTACTATTGTTTGAGTTGGAAGTAGTATGTTTAATCGTTCTGAGACTCTAGTTATGATCAGTTAAGACTTTCAGTACCCTTACAGTGTATTAAGTAGCCCATGAATCTAAGAAATAAACGATAACCTTGCCTGTTTTGAAGACTGCGGCTGCACTGCATTGTATTCCAGAGTATTTAAAATACCATTAAATGATTGTAATTCTTACTAATCAAAATCTGTTTCCATTTGTTTGTCTTAGAGTTGGTTTAATTTCACTCCCCCTCCCTGTCCCACACACACCCTCCCTGCTCTCATAATGCCTGGTCCTGCCTTTTGTAAAACCAGGTTTCCGTGAATCATAATTTATAATTTGCACTTAATGTTAAAAGTACACTTTGTTTGCTAGATGACAAATTAGCTGTCCTGAAGATAACTTGGATGTGAACCACATGCACTACAAGGATAATGGATAGACTGCATGTGCATATGGTTGGCTTTGAATCAGTTTAGTTCTCTGACTGCAAATCCAAGGCTCAGGTTTGACAGAATCTCCTTCCTAAACAAGGCTAATGAATTATTTCAGGACCTTCTTTCCCCACACTGTTAGCCACCCAGGGGCCCAACACACATAAATTATGTTTGGGTAATAATGGAAAGGTCTGAAGGATTTTTTTTAGGTCTGAAATTTTGGCCAAAAGGGATTTTTTTGGGTCTATAAAAGACACCAGAACTTTTTTGGGTTGCAAAAAAATACAGGTATTTTTTGGGATATTGTATTTTTCATCTGCTCAAATCAACAATACCACAGACACAGTTTACTGCTTATGTGGTAAATAACAGATTTTTTCTGATATTTTAATCTATAATTTGAAAATATTATTTTGAAGGATTTTTTTGGTTACGCTAAAAAAGTTAAGGTTGTTTTGTTGACAAATTCTGAAAATGGATTTTTTCGGTTACACACTTAGAATATGTGGGAAACTGGAGTAAGTGGGAGCAGAGATGGTATTAGCAGTTGGTCTTAAATCTCTCACTTTATATTTCATCTTCTAAAACTAAACTTTATTTAACATTTTTGTGCTGGCCTGGGAATGGTAACTTGCCCATTCTCCCAAGCCAGTGGCTTATGTTTAATCACTCGGCAGCACAGATATTGGCGTGAAAGTTGATTTTGTGAAGGGAGGAAAACCGGAGAACCCAGAGAACCCAGAGAAAGACCCTTGAAGTCAGATGGAGATCGACAAATCTCAGCCCACAAGCCAAGCCTGAGGTTTGATCCTGGTCCATAGACGAGTGGGAGGCACAAGAGCTAACCACATGGCCATCCTGACTCCCCACCACTTGGCCATCCTGACACCCCAGGTCAATACGTATAAGCCCTGAGTACAAATGAACTGTTGCTGTTGCCATTCAGGTTTGGGCACTATATTAAGGAGCCACACACTTCTAAAAGAAGAGTGGGTAAAGACCGAGGTGTTGTGGCCTGAACTGACACAGCTGTAATTACGCACCTTGACACATACAGTCATATAACATAAAAATATGCACAAAGCACTACATGAATACCATAACTTCTTTATTTATTTAATCTTATATATATCTTTCAAAACTGTTTGGCCTTGCATTTGGAACTGCTAAATAAACATGTATTCTAAACACTTTTAAAAAATAAATAAATTTGAATAAGAAATTCAACTCAAGAAACATGACATGAAATAAGAGGTATGTTAGGGTACGTATTGTGAGTTAAATCGAAAACAGTGAAAACTATTGATAAACTTGCTCGAAGTTTTGCAAGTATCTACTTACTGATCTAGAAAAATGTAAACGAATAACAATTTACATTTGTATACACCTGATTCAATTCAAGAAAGGTTGCTTTTAAAATCACAACAAAAAAACACTCGAGTCATTCAGTGATATTCGCTGTTAATGTGAACGCCATTGTTCTCACTAGTTTCTCAGAATACCAATTAATTCATGCTTTATGTTTCTACAAAGAAACCTTTATTGAAAACTTGCTCTTAAAGCCAAAGAACTTTCCAGAAAGATTGGACTGTCAGTTGGCTTTTTATAAAGACTATGGTCAGTGAAGTGCTCAGTGCACCAATGAAATTGTTTGTCTTTTTCAAAGCAGCACAAAAGTTGGCATCACAAGATATGAGAAATCAGATAAAAATAGCTGACATTCAAATATTAATTGTAACTCTTCTTATCTTGCTGCATACGATTCTGGAAGCATCTGATCATGAATTGCAAGCAGCAGCTGTGAAGTCACTGAGAGACCGTTACAATACACAGCAAGAATGTAGCAGCTTTCTACATCCCGAGAAGTCTGTTTGGAAACGAAACCATCAATATTTGAGTTCTACAAAAACAGTCGGTATAACATGTAAATATACCTTGTGCCAGAACTCTTCGTCAAACGGCTCCTCGATGTTGTCGTGCACATCGATCTGTAAGCTCGCCGCTTCCTCCCGATCGCTTCCGTTCGTCCCACCTTTCTGATCATCCATTTCTACAGCTTCGTATTTACCCTTCTTCCGATTTTGCCCATCCATGAGGGCGATACACAAACAATTCGAACGCTGTCTTTGATCACAACACTCCCACACCTTGCTCGACCCAAAACCGGAAGTAAAGGCTGCTCACTACTAGTACTCAGGACCTTCGCGGCCAAGCGTATTTGGCGGAAGTTCAGGGTAGAAAAAATGTGAATTTAGCTTGAATTGGAGTTCGAATGTTCGAGTAATTGTTTTATTATTGTTAAAAGTTCGAATCAGAAGTTAACTGCGTCTAAAAGACAAAACTTATTTTATTTGACCTGTTTATCCGTGGATCGTACACGGCGCACTGGCTGTCATAGTACGCATACAAGTTTTGACTTGTCTAAATCTCTATACGGTAAGGCAGAGCCTGATATAATACACTCTATTTTTATAAGAAAATGTTTTAAGGGAACGTCGTGACTGAACCTAAATCTAAAAATTTAAGAACAGGCTTAGGACATGCTGAGGCCTGGGATACGTCGAGATCGATTTTTTACATACTCAGTAATTAGTCATGATAGTTTGTTGTTTTAAAAACTGTAAAGCAGTGCCATAAAGAGCTCGTGCGACATTGCCTGATAGCTACACCGAATATGGTTATACAAGTTGGTATATTTATGCTTTGGAACAGCTTGTGTAAATGAAAAAAAAACTGAAGCGAGTATGTACCCGGCAAATCCTAACAAGAGTAAGAACATTTAAAAAGCAATTGAAGCTGAAATCCTAAAAACCAGAACACCCAGCCTCAGCCCCAAAATTGGATGTTCTTGTAAGAAAAGAGAGTAACAATTCGAAAACTCGAAAGAGTTTCACAGCGAGTTCACGTTATGTATGTGATCATCAGGTACCTGAAGATCGAATAGCGTGAAACTCAAAGTTGTAACCTGAGTCTTTGTGAAACACTTTTGAGCTTTTGAGTTATTATTTTTGAAAAGACAAATAAAAATGTGGAAAGTTTTGTCATGATGCAACCACATTGCCCAAACAAGTTCTGTTTTCTTTTTGCTTATCTCGTACTTAATAGTTTAGTGCAGTTAAAAACTCAGATATTAGCCGCTAAACCGATATTTGATATTTCGACCCAATCCAAATCGCTTCGTGGCTGTTTGTTGCGTTTTTAGGAACCACCTTGGGTTTTGGTTCGTTTTAAATGTATTTTGATTCAGTTTAAAAACTTTTGATAATTCGTAACATGAAAACTTTCTTTGCTACAGTCTCATTGCAAACGTTTATCTGGATCGTGACAATCAAACACGGATGCACAGTAAACATTAAATTGTAAATTTAAAAAGCGTCTTTACCTTCTTTGTATTAACAATTTTAAGTAACAAAAATATTTAAGTGTATTTTCTTAAACTTTTTATTAGATGAAAAATCCTATAAAACGCAGTGAGAGACCAAATGAACTACGAACTCCTTTATATAGTATACAGTGTTGTAAAATTGAAAAAAACTCAGTATTCAGCGTTTCGGTTTGATATTTTGTGATATGTCGCATGACGCACGCAATCACCATTACTGGTACATGTGATAAACAAAATTTCTTTTACCAATACATTTTTTTGCCAAACAGGTTAATGGTGTTAAGAATCAGTGAAGAAGACACGCCGTTCTGAGGATCGAATGGAATTGGGTCGAGACGACATCTTCCCTAGTGGGCTTGTGCCACTGAAAAACTCTAAAAATCAATTGAAAAATTTCTAGTCTAATTTCTATATTTCTGTCAATCGGTTTTCCTTATCTGCTATCAAAGGAAACTCAGATCTAGACTCGCTTTATAACCTTTTTCAACACGACAATTATTCTTATAAGCAGATGTCCAAATGTTCGCTACGCTCAACTTTAACTTCGAGCCGTTTGCCAGTCACAACTGATTTGCGCTTTAAGTGCCTTCAAGTCACAACTACCGTAATGTGGTACAAAACAGGACTTTAGCTCAATAATACCTGTCAGGCTTCTCCTCTGTGCACCGCCATTAAAGCCGTTACAATAGAGTTCAGCACCTTCTTGGCGCTATCAGACTTGAAATCTTTTCGAGACAATGCGCTTTCGTTCTCAAATCCAAACCAGAAATCCTTTTGTTCGCGGGTTCGGCGCTGGGTCCCTTTCGGTGGCCAGCCTGCTGGAAGTTCTTTGCCAAAAGACACGGCCACAAGTTTGTCGTGTAATACTCCATCATCGTCTACAAAGTGCTTGTCACGAACTATTTTTTCGAGATCTGCAATAATATCGGAAGATAGTCGAATCAAGATCACGTTGTTAACTTGGTTCAGCCAATCCAAGTCTTCAATTGAAGACGGCTCAACCTGGGCGATATTCACTTTATGTTTTATGTCAATGTGAGGAAGGCCCGCGTTTACGAGCGCCCTGTGAAAGGCGTCGACAAGATCAAGTTGTTGTTTGTCGTCGGCCTCAGCTTTGTACAAGAGAAGCACATGTTTTACTTTGCTTTGTACGTTTCCTCTCGGTGGCTGAGTCGCTGCTGGTACGTCCTTGCTCTTCGATTCTGATTTCTTGCTTCCATTTCCTCCCATTTTATTCCTAAAATGAGAAAGGTTTAACGAAACTCAGACTCTTTTCAAAATTTTTTTCGTCCAGGCATACATATTGCATGCATCAAGCCAGTGTCGTTTGCTACTGAATTATTAGTCCAGTACTTACCACTAAATTTAGAATGCCAGTATTCAACAAAGTTTACCTGAATGTAAGGAGATGAAGGTTTACATCCTGCCGTAAATGAAACTGAATTTAAGCATGCGACAATCCAGTGGCGTGATACATGATGTGTGGAGATAAAGAGAGCTTTGGCTTAAAGACTTCACTGAGTGATGTAACGACGGTTTATTTTTTACACTGGCTGTTAAATCGTATGCAAAAAGAACTTACTAATAGCCAAGAACGAGGGGAGTTGCCGGGCAATGAATTATTTACAATGTGAATTAGACCACGTGGCAGATAAGATACCAAATGCTACGACACGCATGCGCACATGTACTGATGCAAAGATATTGTTGTGGCTGTTGTGAACATTTTATTTACAATTGCTGTGGCTGAGTTAAAATATAATTTGACTTTTGGTATTTCTAGATTTTGTACAGCAATAACAATGACTTTTAAAAGTTGAGAAGCGAATACTGGCGAAAACTGACCATTTTTTTCACACTGGAGAATTACTACGATAGCACGTTCGTAAATTAACTTTGTCCTTTATCACTGCGATCCGGATGAGCCACTACGCCTCGGGGAGAGGGTCTATACAGTTAGTTTTCTGTTTTGGTGGCTCTAACGTATTTGCTTAAAGTGTTCAACATATCAAAATATATGTTTCGCACACGCGGTAGTTTATTTTTCAACCGAAGTACAAACTATTAAATCATGCTGCCCAAGATTTTCAAGTTAAAGATATTTCATAACAATTTATCTCAAATTCTGTCTCTGATCTGTATAAAATCTGCTTTACTGTCGCTGTAGTGGTAGCTAGACGGATTTACGTTAACAGGTTTTGAAGTGGCTTTTGTCTTTTCTGTCAAAAAAAACTCCGGAATTTACTTATAAGGACATGGAGAAAAAGATTTTTTTTTCTGCTTCCTAATGAAGTGTTTCCTTAGTCTTGTGTTTATTGACAGGTGTCGTTATTATATTTCTGCTTATTCGATGTAAAGTTTAAAAATTACAAATGAAGCTCGCTCGGGATGATGTATTTTGGATAGCTCTTCAAAACCGTTGTAACTGCTCTTTGTTATTTGAATGTTCTTTGTTGAAAGCAAACGCCATATGAGCAAGGCAGGAAAAAGTATGCCTTATATATACAATAATTTTTGTTGTATATTCGTGTTCAAAAGTGTACTAATATTCTGGATACTACAGTAAAACGACCACAGCTTAGCAAAAACGATGTCCAGTTGCCCGTTTTTAGTGTGTTTAGAACATTTTTACTGCAGCGAAACTGGCATTGAACGGTTTTCAAAAGTTGCAGTGTAGAAACAGACATATGACAAGAGCTGAACAGCAAACAATTTGAGAACAGAAAAGACAGATAACAAGTCACACAACATGCTTTTCGCCGAGTTGCCATTTCAGCAGCGCCATTAAATAATCACACACAAACAATGCCGGGTAATGGCCTTCCTGTTTGTTTCATCAGCTTTTTTGCTTCACTTTTGGTGTCCATTAAGCTCTGTATAAGCGCAAACAACTTGGTCAGTTTCGGCCTCCAGTGTTGTGACACTGAAATAAAAGCATGTCACGCTATTTTTCCCTATCTGGTATGCATTGGAAATGAGAAGTCTGACTGTTTTTTGAAAAACACATTGGTCAGTCAAAAGAAACTCGAAGAATTTGCAATTGATCCAGCAGTGGAGTAAACACAAAAATGCATTGCAGTAAGTGTGTAAACACTTTCGTTTTCCAACTTCGGCTGCTTTGAATTCATAATCACATAAGTTAACGCATGGATTAACATTGAATACACGGTGATATTCCCACGATATGTGTCACTCATACGCCGCTTGTTTTGAACCTAAAATGAATCAGAACTCCAGATTTCTCAAAACGAAAGCATTACTAGTACTTTACTGGGTTGACTTTTGGAAAGGCCGATGCCATCATGCATGCACACGTTACAGATCTGTACACGAGTTCGGTGCCGATAGCGAAAGTTGAAGGCCAAGTTTCGTTACTTTCCAGGCCCCACGACAAAGCTTTTGTCACGTTATTTTGTTCTAGAAAAAGATATGGAAATTAATCCTGTGTCACGCTAAATTTAATCTTTTTGTTATAAATTTGCTTCCTGAAACTTAAAAAAGAACGATGAACATTTTGGTTCATAAAGCTATAATATTGAACCGAGAAGGCACAAGTTCTGAAAACATGTAATGAAAACAACATTTCATGAGTAAGTATAAGTTTTCAACTTGGTTGGTAAACGTAGTTACGTCGCTTGACCGAGGTAAAATAGCAAAGTAAGGCTTGAATGACCTCGTGTTTAATTAACTTTATGTTTTCAATGGAAATAAACCAAGTTTTAGCAAAATTCGAACAGATTTTACATCAAGAAACGTGGTCCTCGTTACGAAAATAGGGTGTGGAACTTACAGGTACTCTAATGAAAACAGAAATAAAGAAACCGTCTGAAAAGTGAAATATTGCATGGACTGTCAGATATTGTTTGGTAATACACACCGTCATAAAAACAAGAGTCCGATCAACAAAGCAAACCTCCAAACTTAGTTCAAAAGCGCGATTATTGTGCAAACGTCGACGGATTTCGCTTGGCAAAAGTGCAGTAGTCAATTATAGTCAGTTAGGAATGTGTGGAAAAGCACTTACTATATGAAATAAGCATTCGGTTGAAATATGAATAAACAATTGATCCACGGACTTCGTTTGATCAATGACAACAAACACTGGCAGATAAGTTTGGTGGACAAGACCTGTGTGTGCGTGTTTTCATATCTTACTGAAAGATGCTTTGGCATCCCTTGCAGGCGTGGTATGTGCCAAGGAAAAACTCACGAAAAAGCACTGCTCAGTATTGAGAAAATTTCAGTGTTCAGCTTGCTGGGGATCATTATAATGCCGTACAACAACAAGTGATAAAGGTTTCTCATAACTTCAAAATAATCATGTAAGGTTTGCGATTGTCTTGTCCGTTTCCTGACTTACCCTATGGCCTGAAATGATCCTTTGTTTTCTAAATGTCTCGAATGGTTTTGCTGTCCTTTGCACGAGAAGAAAATGTCCTTAGAATTGTAAATCTGCGTCTTTCATGTGCTAAGTTCCGGCGCACCTTCGATGGTTTTCTTCGAATAGGTTTAAAAATAGCCGTCAGAATGTGCTAGCCCTGCATGCATGCAACAAGTTGTCCCTTGTGACGTCACTTCTTGCCTGGAAACCAACCAATGGGAGAAACCACTCTATTGAATTCTAAAACCTGTCAAAAACATCAAAGACGAAGTCAATGCCTCTATTTCGGCTTTAAAACCTAAAGTGAACTTTTAGTTTGTTACAGCTGATTGATTATAAAGCAATGGCCTTTGTCCTGATACAAACTGTCAAACATGCTCTCTTTTACATGGATACCGCTGGACAAAAATTCGGCGCTTTTGGGCTAAAGCAGGCACTAGGACAATTTTAGAGAGGCGAAAAGTATTCATCTGCGTTTGTAGTCACTTATGAATTAGAAATACGAATAGACAATTGTTTGATTTTACAATTAGTGTATTTTCGCATTTGAAAACTAAAACACGAGGTAGTTAGCTGCATTTTTGAACGACACTTCAGTTACATATGACATAGTTATATAATTATATTGACAATAATTTTTTGTTAATTTCCAGGTTACATGCTGCAAAACAAAATATAGAGATACATTGCTATGCAATGAAAGGTTTCACGGGCGTGTGGTATAAATGATAGTCTGCGTTTTGGGCGTGCAAGATACAGCAGGATAGTTTTATTTAAACAGTTTTGGTGGTAAGTTTCATAAGTTAAACGAGAGCGTGAGGATTAGGGAAAATGCGATCCTCTTTTTCTAAACAAAAATGCGCTTTTCCTTACAGTAAACTGAATCTTGAAGTTGCATCGCGTTCACAGCTAATTCGGATAAAGTCTATCGCCCACAAGGACTAAGTACGGAGTTTCAGTTTTTCTGTAAAATTTTCTTGGTTTAAAGGGTTAACAATGAAAGTAATTTTTTCACAGTAATTGAATTACTTTGCTTACATTTGATGAACATCTGCATAGATATTTCTGAGTTATAAACACATAACAAATACTTTCTACAATTATATTTCCCCTAAACTATAGCACACAGAATACTTTGCCAAGTCCGACAATACAGTCAATAAAACTCTTCGAATCCGGAAATGGGCGGCTCCAACCAACAATTCTGGAGAAGGGGGAGGGGGAGGGGGGGGGGCGAAATGACATCTGTGCTCCAGAACACGGGTTATTTTCAGTTTTTCACTTAAAACCAATGTTTCAAAAATTGCCGATGAGGGGAGGGGTGAGGCGAGCGATATCGGCACCTCCTTGCCATACCTTGAGAAACATTTTTCTGTTTCACCGAAACTCCTGATCGAAAACCAAAAACATTACCAAACCAAAGAAGACAGTCTGTTTTGCAGATTAACATTTTTTATTTAAGTTCATAGTCTAAAGGCTAAACTAAAGTTTGTTAGCCTGCGTAGCAAGCGCTAAAGGGAGGGGGCGGATGAAAGAAAAAAAAATTAAGAGAGGGCCTGGGACTTTCCATTTTTTGCGCTTGCTTCGCAGGCTAAAGTTTGTAAACTCGAATTTCAACCTCAGATCCGGGATTTGTTGATTGGCTGTCTGCTATATCTTTACATTTGCAAAGGCAAATTCTCTTGAAATCGTATTCTCTGCTTCAATATTTCCAATGTCATGACTACAGGCATCGTACATGTTCTAAACTGTAAAAGCTGTAAAACAATGGCTAAAACTTTCATCGGTTAATGTGGAGTGTACGAAATTACGTGGTATGCATCCGAGAGCCTGTTATATCGTCAGAGACTGCCAACTTTGTTCCAGGCCCTTTACCCTTTTAGGGCAAAGAGCCTGGGAACGAGGATGAGGGACTGCTCGCTACCTATAAATCAAAATTGTAAGTAGCATATTTTCTCGAGCAAATGCTTGAGGCATTAAGTTAATCCTCGGTCTTTCAACCCGGCGATTGTTTGAAACGTACGCTTACATAAACCTATTGCCTTCTTGCTGGTACAACAATGGAAAATGTGCACAGGCCTCTGTTACTCAATCATAAATGTATTGTTGTTGCGTTACTTCTGTTTCTAGTATGCTTTTGTTTTGACCGAATGTGTGCTTGAGAAAATTAGCTTACGCCAAGAAAAATTAGAAGGCCGAAAAGTTGAGGTTATCGAATACATCAAAATGTTTGCCACCACCTTAAGTTTCTGAAATGTTTTAAACGGTGGGACAATTCTGGTTATGTGCCACTGTTGTGTGTCGATAGCAAGTTTTAGAAAGAGAGCGCGTCCATTTACGCCCTATGGAGTTGCTTTGGTAACAAATGTGCGAGGGGGAGGGGGGGAGGAGGATTACAAAGATTGATAAGCTGAGTAGTTGTCATCACAATACCGGTCAGCTAAAAATAACATTACTAGAAACCTGTTCATTATGGTACAGAAAAATTGGAGCCAACTGGAATCGAGGTTAGCTTCAATGATTACGTCGTTAAATCAATTTGGAGCACAGCAATCGCCCGTGCATATCTGCAGCCGCGTTGACATAAAAAGCTATTTGAAGTTGAGGGTGTTCACAAAAAATTATTATTTAATCGCTGCCCTAAGACCATTTAATTTAAACAAAGGTACAAATGATAAGACTAAGTAAAACTGAACTGCCCGTCGGCCTGGCTGATGATACTGTAACTTAGGGGCCTCTCAAAGTGCTGTAAAAGGACTTGACTTTTTTGTGGCCACAAACAAAACTTCTAGTTAAGGACAAAAATAGAGCAACTGTACGTAAACTTTGACCTTAACCACGACTTGAAGTTGTTGTCGAAGGTCACTGGCCACTGGGACAAACAATGAAAGTATCGCTTGGAGCTGCAGTGAGGACGAGAGTCATCATTTTGAAAGCGAGAGTTAGAAACACATATTTTTGAAAGCGTATTGTATCATGATTTCTGTGCCATTTAACAGGTTGTTATAATCTTTCCATACTTTATTGGTCTTCCGAAAGACGACACGAATTCCCTTAGTTTGTTTTTGACTATAGATAAAACTAGATTGTTGGTATGTTTTTCAACAGCCAAATGACCAGGGAACAGTTGACGTCAACATAGGTAAGAGCAATCGTATCTTGCACAACGACATCGGGGCTCACGACCTTTCAGGACCCTCATGAAAATCACTCCTGGTAACTGGGCACTCACAATTAAATATCTTCATTACTGTTATTAATATAATTATATTTATCAGTTGTTCTCATCACTATTACTGTTATCATTATTTGGATAACACCCCGGCGCCAAGCGGAAACCATTTGCCCTTTTCATGCAGCTACCTCGAGTCACATAAAACTCGTTTAATTAATTGTAGTTTGTTTTCACGCAAGCAAACACGCCCATAAGGGACGAGAGGGGTCCGGGTACAAATATTCACCGAACACTTCTAAAGCGAGACTCAAACCAATAGCCCATTTCCGAATTATGCTCCATTGCTCACAAACAAATCCTTGAAGTCGAGGCTAGGTGCTCAAAAATACAACAAATGCATGAAAAGTGAGCACCTAGCCTCGACTTGAAGGTTTTGTTTGTGAGTAGTGGAGCGCAATTTGGACATGGGCTATTAAGAACACATCTTCTGTCTTTATTTGGATGACACCATCAGTTATAATTTACGCAAAGATAAATTATGCAAATCGAAAGTGAGGGGGTAACAAGTAAGGTTTGGCCGCTGAGCACTAAAGAACAGATATAATAATAATATAAATAGTATTGTCTTTATTCATAAGATAAAAATACATATCTAATGTTACATAGAATATAATATGGTAAAAAAGGTATGCGCTTAATTTACAGTTAATGAATGTCAATGATTTTAGTATTAAAACAATATGTATTTACAATAAAAATTTATAGAGCAATGTTGTATTTAAAAATGATTCTATTAAAAAAGCTATTTTTAAAACGTTCAGTGTTGATTTTTGGTCTGCTGGATGTGGGTTTTCTCAATCTTTGTGATGATAAATTAGTTTTTGGCAGCATTCTGTATAGAGGACGAGTGTTATTATTAATCTTATTTACAAGTCTACGGTCATATTTTTCCAGAAGGTCATAGATATTATAGAGATTAGACGTATATCGGCGTTTGTGACATCTGGTAAGGAAGCTTTGGACGGCAGTGAGGTCGGAGAGACTAGCGGCATAAACTGGTAAGGCATAGAGTATTGTAGGAAGGACTATAGCGTTGAAAAGATGATCTACTTCAGCTTGATCATAGCCTTCCTTGCGTAACGATCTGATAATGAATAAACATTTGTTTGCTTCGTAAAGCTTACTCTTAATATGAAGACTGAAATTGCAGTTAATGATATGAATGTGATAATACAAAATGCTCTCCAAATATCCCAAGTAATACCTTCTGAGCGAAAGCCCTAGAAAGGAAATGGACCCACCCGGAGAAAGAGAAAAAATCCCTGACCCCGGCGGGAATCGAACCCACGACCTCCGGAACAGATCACCGTTGCTCTACCAACTGAGCTACAAGGCCAGATGGGAGCTGGTCGTCAGTAATTAATTTGGCAGTGAAGCGGCAAATGAACACGAAAGTGAGGGGGTAACCAGTAAGGTGTGGCCGCTGAGCACTAAAAAAACCAGACATAATGATATGAAAGTGATAATATGAAGTTATCTCCAAATCTCCCAAGTAATACCTTCTGAGCGAAAGCCCTAGAAAGGAAATGGGTCCACACGCAGAAAGAGAAAAAATCTCTGACCCCGGCGGGAATGGAACCCAAGATCTCCGGAGCAGATCACCGTTGCTCTACCAACTGAGCATGGGAGCTGGTCGTGGGTAATTTAGCCAGCTCCCATCTGGTCTTGTAGCTCAGTGTGTGCTCATTTCTTTTCTAGGGCTTTCGCTCAGAAGGTATTACTTGGGATATTTGGAGAGTACTTTATATTATCACATTCATATCATTATCTGCAAATCGAAGTTTGAATAAAAAAATTGACTTTTTTCACAAATTTTTTGAATATTTAGTATTTGAGCCAGGATGGCGGCCAAAGATGGCGGACATGATGTAATGGCAGGCCCGTAGCCAGGATTTTTGTCGGGGGGGGGTGCAAATTTTGTAAACTCGGACTCTTAAAAAGCCAAATTCATGGGACAAGCACACTTAAGGCCGTTTTTTTTTTTTAGTCGTTTCGATTTACGTTAACACCAACTGTTACGATAAACCTATTCGGGCTTCTTCATTCTCTTCTTAAACTTCCAAATGCGGACCTTTTTGGGTCCGTTGGGGGGTGCGTAAGCACCCCGCGCACCCCCCCTGCCTACGGGCCTGAATGGCAACAACTCTTCATCAAAACTTCATAGTTGTCATTGAAAGTAATTAGCAAGGCTAAAGCTGCTTTCATGCCAAATGGATAGCTTTTTATCTGTAACCATTAGAAAATCTTTCGGGGGGGGGTGCAAATTTTTCATCTGTAAAGATCGTCATATCTAAAAAATTCACTTTAAAGTCACGAGGTAAAAGTCTCAATTCCAAACATTTTTTAATGTTCCTATAGTTGACTATAAGGCCGCACTACTTTTAAAACTAGTTAGAAATGTTCTGTTTTAGCACTAGAATTACAATCTTTGATCTGAAATGTACCGAGTAGGACTTAGCTTTAATCCTTTCACTTTTGCCAAGTTCATCAAGCTCAAACTTCTCGTCACAGTATCAACATAAAATAAAATCATCATTCACTACGGACTCTGATGGGTGAAAAATAAAATCCACCCAATAGGAAAAATATAAAAAAAGTAAAAAAAATTAGTAACCAATCGTGGTAGTGAAATTGTTAAAAGCCAGCCCAACACACCTGGTTCAGTTGTTCCAGTTGTCGGGCCAGTGCCAGTTGTTGGTCCTGTTCCGGTTGTCGGCCCAGTCCCCGTTGTCGGGCCAGTGCCTGTTGTTGAGCCCGTCCCAGTTGTTGGTGATCCCCCCGTGCCTGTGGTGGAAGCTGAGGTGCTAAGGGTACCTCCGGTCGTAGATGCCGTGGGGGTAGTGCCAGCGGTAGCGGCAGTAGTCGGGGCAGCTAAAGCAGCCGTAAAAGTCTTAAGTTAAGTATTGATACTTATAACCAGGTGTTCAAAAACTTGAGTTCGATTGAAAACTCAACAACACATAGAGAGAAAACAGGACTAAGCTCCAGCATAATGCACTTCTGGGAAGTTGTCAAGAATGCCAAGATTACCAAGTTAATTCGTGGCAAAGTTTTCTCATTAGTAAGTGCCACTCGATCAATCATCACTAGCGTAGTAGTATTAACGTTAAATAAAAATAATAAAAACTATAATAATAATAATAATAACAATAACAATAAAAAACAAAAACAAAAATAACAATAAAGAAAAACAATACATTTAACATGGTAGAAACAATAAAGATAATACCCATAGGACTAACAATAAGGACAAAAACACAAAACACAAAAAAAGAAGGACCCGAACAAGAACAAAAACACTTTTCGCGCGGCATCAAAGTCGCTCGCTTCTTTGCCTCCACGGAAACTTGCTGTACGTATGCTATATGCTAAATTGACTTGGGTGGTTAACAACATAATTTTTACTATCCTCAGTTTTCCTTGTCATGGTCATTCATTGTCATTATTATCCGTAGTAATACCTAGACTGACTGATCATATAAGAGTAAATAATAATAAAATAAAATAATAAAAATAGTTTTTATAGCGCGCATAATTCATAAAATGTTCTAAGCGCGTTACAACAAGTTCTAACCACCCCACCCTCC
>JAOBYE010253208.1:0-16417 GCA_025403585.1 Parazoanthus swiftii | reverse complement strand
CCCCCCCCTCCCATGACAGAACAACCTCCAAAAGCCCATGTCAAATAGGGTTAAACCCAGGGAACCTCTCTAGAGGAAAGGGTTCCTGCTCTTACAAGTAATTGTTTTAATGGATAAAGAAGCAATAAACCAGCTGTAACTAACTTCTGCTGTTAATCAATCAGGACAAGGCAGTTTTGCCTTCCATGTTGCAATAACTAAGCTTTTTTTTTTCTGAAGCCTTATAAAAAGCGGCAAGATTCAGGCAAGCTCTAGAAATCTCCTATTTGCCGCGCCTCCCTCTTCGCTTTCAATTTATGTCCGTTTTTCTCCGTTCCGCTTTAGATTGAGCTCGGACCCTACTCTCTCCTTTTCTCGTCTATGCTTTATACCCTGATAAAAACAGATGGGGTGCAGACGTAGGGGATGGGAGGATCCGTCTCTCATCCAGATAGGGTGGTACGTTATTAATAGCAGCATTGAGAACGAGAATAAAGATGAGGATAAGGATACGAATAAGATTTAGAAGGGAATACGAATATCAATCAAATTAACACTAGTACTAATAAAATGTTTTATATTGCTTTTAATTATTAATAATTCAAAGACACGTTACAAATAAAAAAAAATGCAGTGAACTACAGCTGAACACTGTTTACCTTGTTCCGCAAAACAATTTACGAAAAACAACGCAAAATTTATCATAGACTTGGACTTCTAAAAGAGTTTTCTATATATAGCATGATACACTCCACCTTTGTATTTACCAGCAGATATCTTACAAAGCTCAAACATGTGCAAAAGTGCACTGTGAATCAATTTACAAACAAATGGGGCCAATTTAAGACCCTGTTCAACCTGTGAAAATACGAAGTCGAATTTGGAACCATTCACATTGATTGTAAGTGAATCTTGATTCAAAATGGATCCGGAGTTACAAGTGAACATTTTGTATACCATAGAGTTTACAACTATTTACGCTGGGCATGCATGAAATTTACAAGCAAGAGAAGCAGTGAAATACACGCACCAGCTAGTTGACAACTGCTTGGAGATCATATTTTTTTTTTCAATTGTTGCAAAACAACGATCAGCCGCCCTCCCCTAAAGAATAACAAATAAAACGCACAGACTAGTAGGTTTTCCATTCGATATTTGCGATTTATGCGACTGGATGATTAGTTGTGAACTCAAAAAATACTCTCTAACAATTGGTCAATTAAGAATGTTTCAAGCGATGGAAACAGGTCTTTTGTCGAAAGTAAATGGGAAAAAATCATAGAAAAGCAGTTGTTAACGAGTCGATGTCGGCATTTCACACTAAGACTCTATCTGAAGAGTAAACCCCAACCTTTTCTGCTAACTTGGATATATTTGAAATGTGCGCTTAACAGTTTTAAAAAGACATAACACCTTTCCTTAGTATGCAAATAAAGCTCCAGAACACGTGATTTATCACGACACCCTTGTTCTTGAACGAAAGCGGCGAATATGGTGTCATTATCTATCGTGTAACATTCCTAAATTGGGTGACTTTATGAACACAGTATTTTTCCCAAGATTTGATGCTTGTGTGAAGAGATTCCAAAAAACGGATATACACGGTACATTTTGCACTTCTCAAAAGACAAAGCCTGTTTCCAGTGAGAAATCCTTTCTGCATGATAAGGAATTAACATGTAATCCTGCAATGGAAAACAAGCAATTTCGTTTAGCTAGAGTTTTTGCGACGAAGTTTGGAGAATGAATCGGGAGGTTTGCAAAATAGTTAGCAGCACAAAAAAAATAAGGCAACGACGCCAGTAAGTTCATTTGTTTCGGAATGATTAAGGATCTGCACAGGGTATTAAACTCTGTAGAATTCTTATTCAGTTTGTTTCAGTTGACTTGCGTTTACAAGTCAAGTTTAACAATAGCGTTCAACTTGACTAAGATTAGCTCCACTGTATAAAGCTGTCTGAAATAGGTCTTGCACAATAACAAATATATTATAGGAAAATCCATTGCCTGACGAGGGAATTCCACGTTAAATTTCACGAGAAAAAAATGATATCGCACGAATCGCGAAGCGATTCGTGCGATAGCATTTTCTCGAGTGAAATTTAACGTGGAATTCCCTCGTCAGGCAATGGATTTTCCTTGAATCGCATAGTAGGGTTGAATCTCTCAAGCTTGAGTGTTTGAATCAGCTTACTCCACGCGCGTGTTGCCAACAAGAAAAGGCGGGAAAATTCTCGCCTTTTTCAAAGCTGTGTCAAACGCGTACGCGCTCGCTTGCAACATTTTGCTAGAAGTTACCCATTTTCCCTTCAATTTAGCACCTAAAATGTTTGTTTAACAACAAAGCTTGGATCCTAAAACGAAATTCGAAAGTACATTACCCTGCAGACAAAGGGATGTAAACATTTTGATGCTCTTATAAACTGTGAATCTCCAATCTAACTGACTTCAACAGCTCGAGGCTGCTCGACTTTCGGAAAGATGAAGAAATGTTTACAGAATGAATCAACTAAGCAAGTAATTGTAAGTAGTTTCTACTATTAATATGTGCTCCTTTGGACATGGGTTAATGGACTTTTTCGCAAATGATCAACACTTTCAAAAATAGCCAGATGTTATGTAATTGTTTTGAATCACTTTTGTAGTTCAGTTCGCCGATCAAATTAGTTGTTGTTTTCAAACTCAGAGATTGCTGATCAGATGAAAATATCAAAAGTTGCACTAGTGAAAACTGGTGAAAAGTACTACCTGAGATAAAAGAGCTTCATCTAAAAGCTAGAAAATTGCTATTGCTTATAGACATGTCAATTTCTTTTGTATTTGCTGCCAATGTTCCCCAAAAAGGAAGGCTTGACAACCCGAAAACAAGATTGTCAAACGTAGATCGTCAAGTTCCTTTTCGTTCTCGTTATCATATGAATTTCCTTGAAAAAATCTATGACATTCGGACATCAGACATAGTATTCCACTGTGCCTCACTTGGTGTAGTAAAGTCAACAAACAAAACTCTGCTGAAACAAAAAAAAGTGTCGTCTAGTGTGCTAACTTTTCTTCAGCTGTCGTCTCGACTCAGTGCACACCAAAACATGCGATTCCACGTTAAATACCTTCTCATTTATTCGTTGATTAGCCAATCAGCTTGCGAGATTCATCCCTACTATGCGATTCTAACAAAAATATGCAACTTATAAAAAAGAAGAAAACAAACCTTTCACTAGAAGGCGATGTCGTGGTAAAAATCCGCTTCTTTTTTCTTGTTATGCTGCACGCTCCTTTCGTTGGCGTAGCTCTTAGTGGTAACAGATTTTTTGCGTTCAAGCTGGGAATAGTTTTTCACCTGGCGTTGTTGGCGCTTAAATGACAACAACTTGATAGTAAGATTACCTTAAGATTACCTTTTTTTAGAATAAAATTAGGTGACACACAATTGAGCCTTAAAAATCGTTCCCTTTACAACGATAACCCCAGTAAATTAGCTTTGTATTGACAAAAGTATTTAATTTTCTGCTTCTGATCTCGAAAAGATAAGTAAAAAACATAGTTAAATCTCCTATATTTAGAGTGCTCGACAACTTTGTAAAAGTAGCAAGTTATCGTTAGAAATCTAGTATATCTATCTCGATTACTTATATAGCGAAAAAAGGAATGATAATAGAAAACGGAAGCCAAACATTAGTGTAATATTATCTCAAAAGCTGGTCGATAAAGCATACTTGATTGCACCTAAGACGTTATTCAAATCAATCTATACTTTGTAGCCCAGTAAACTAAGGATGGACAGTTTATTTTTATTTCATATTCAGTCTTTTATAAAAGCGGGTCCTCGAAGAAAAAAACTAAGCATTTAAAACCAACCAGAGGGAAGGAAAGCCACACATCACGTGCTGCACTTGCTTTACGGTAAGCCAGAGTACGAAATTATTTTTATGATGTTAACAATAAAATATTTTTAAAAAATTGAAAAAAGTTAATTAGTGCATTTAAGTTTTCGGGATTCAGAGACTCCTTTTTGCTATTGTGGGTTTTAGGAGCGCCCTTTCTGACTGTCTAGAACCCTTCGCCACTTTGATTAGACCGAAAACTGTTTCTTAACCTGAAACGTCATATCTTGTAAGATTACTTGCCCAAATGGCCGTCGCAGCAACACCACAACCAATCGTGGTTGTACGTTTTTGCATCATTTTACTCTTAGAATTGTGCATTAGTTCTATTCTTTTTGTCAGTAGTGGACCACGTGGCCCAATGTGTTTCTACGTGCCTATCTGGCGGATCTTAAAAAAATATATATAAAAAAAAAAAAAAAACTGTAAATTTTTAAATGGTATTTTCATTATCATTATCATTATTAAATTACTGAGTATTAGTAATAGTACAGTTGTAGAAGCTAAAAATTGTAAAACAACAATAAGCATGCACATATACAACAATCATCATTTGGTAAATGGTACTTACCTTGTTAGTTAAATTGACAATATACGGAGCGTCTTCAACAAGTTCTCCTTTATATCGCACGTAAATCTTATATTGGCCCTGGCTATTGGGCACAAATAATATGTGGTATTTCCCATCTTTGCCTTTGTCAAGTTGTGAGGGTACTTTCTCGTCTCCAGGCCCCAAGACAGTAGCCATAAGGTCACTCTCGTCGATCTGCGAAGGAATCTCAAGGGAAAAGTCCACCTCGCCCTTTATTGCTTTCTCAGCTTGTGACACGTTGCTATGCACGTGCGTCATACGACTGTTGTTCTCAGGGTTACCCACAGGAATCAGAAACGGGCTGTTTTCTACTGCTTCTCCACCAGAACTCGCATGAACCTAGGGAGGGGAGGATGGCGGGGACAAGAAAACAATTACAACCATATTAAATGCTCTTTCACTGCCAATTATTTACATGCATGCATTTGAAGTATGAACATAGGATTTAAAATAGTGCACACCCAGGGGAATACGACATTGACGAATCAAAACAGCTTTCGCGATATCACTTAAAACTTCAATATGATACCAAAATATCTTGCTCAACGAAGGTTGTGATTTAGGCTTTGCTGTTTTTTAATAACAATAACTTTATTGAAATTATTCTGGCACACGAGGGTGAAAAACAACTAACGAGTAACAAAATAGTTATTGAATGGTTAAACACTTACAAAAGTAACCATGCTGTGTTTGACATTCCTGTTCTCTGTTTACATTGTGTCGCATTAAACAGTTTACTAAAATTGTCGTCGTCACGTTTCATCCCTCAAGATTCGTATTTGCATATGTATGTTTTTGTCGAAAATATTAAGTTGCGCTTTAGACACGCACCGCTAAAGCAGTCATTAGCTTGTCATTAGCTTGCTAGGAGACTTCGAGTCCCATTAATTCTTCAGTCTCCTTTGGATGTAGGTCTTTCCGTAATTGTCGCAATAAACAAACTGGCAAACTGGTAAACGGGTTGTGTAATACCTTGAAAGATGAACCAATCAATGTACTCGATATGTCCACGCAATAAATTGTCCTACCTTATAAATTCCGGACCTGTTCGGTACAAACTTCACGTGATATAAGTCGTCTTCCTCCTTCTCCATGGACGAGCGCACAAGCTCGTCATCCGGGCCCTTTACGAAGCAGGACAGATCAAGTTCCTCATCGGGAGAGTCGAGAGCGAGATCAAGCTCGTGACCAACTATATACCTTTGGAGAACAAGTTAAGAAGGCACACCTCACATATGATAGCCAGTCCTCGAGCCCAATTTCTTCCAACAATACAATACAATACAATACAATACAGTACAAAAAAATACAATACAATACAATACAATACAATACGATACGATACGATGATACAATGCAGTACAGTACAATACAATGCACGTTAGCTTAATAGACCACCGTTTTAAATACAACCCTAGAAACCTCGAGGGGAGGCTAAATTGATCCTCCCCTTCCCCCCTCGAGTTTTTCGGCTTTGAATTTTTGCTTCTTGACCGAATAACAAAAGCTTTGGTACAACTGTTCTTTGTTTGTTAACGCACGTTTTGACGCTAATTAGGTGACATCAAAGCTGAAGCGGTCATCACAACAAGTCACACAACGTGTGTTGACTACCAAATGTCAATTTTGTGCTGAAAATGACCAGATGCGTGAAATTTTGCGATAGATTCTACCTATTTTGAAGTTTTCAATCGCTAAATGCTGTTTTCTTATCATTTTCAGTATGTGTAATTCAAATTTGAATAAAATCTGAAAAACTAAAAAATACAAGACGGCAGCCAAATTTTGGAATTCCGTTCATCATGGTTGCCATGGAAACCAATTAAAAACCACGTGACTATGCTTAATTAAAAGTACAAGGAGAGCTGATCATATCTGCCAAGTTTCATGTCAATCGGATGAATTGTGATGAAAGTAGAAGGATGGGGGGGGGTCCGATTGACACCCCCCGTCGATTGTTCGTGTGACTTTTTTTGTTAAAGAATTCTGGGAATAAATATATGTATATGTTACTTTATCCAAGTACATTATATACCCAAGGATGAGCCATGAAACATTTTTCCTAGATTTTTATGGTTTTCGAAATGTTCTGATTCTTTTAGGATCGGCAATCAGAAATTGTTTGAAAATCAGTCAGTTTTCCTCCAGCTAGCTCATTCCTTACCAGTACCTTACCTTGTCTCTTGTTCTTGTTTTCTCATCCTCACCAAAGTGCTCTCAGAGTCAACAACCGTCATAGCAAAAGGACTGCCTTCTACTGGTTTTCCTCGCGAACGAACATCAATCGTGTATGAACCACGCTTGTACGGCGTGAATCTCAAGTGATGGAGACCATCAGCTTCTCTGCGGAATGTTGACGCAACAAACCGCTGGTATGGATCAAGAACTGTTGCGGTCACCTTCATTTCTCTTGGGAATTCCATCGTTTGATCGATTTCGTGACGTACGCGGTATTTCATAGACGTCTGCCCGGAAAAAGCAAACGTTTTTTGTACACACAAAACAGAAATGCAGTTAGTATTGATTGAACATACTTAAAGTTCAATAACATATATGGCTGTGTTCCATTAATATTTTGTTTACTCAGACACTTTCTGTTTTTTTTTTTTTGTTTTTTTTTTCTGAACACTTCCTTTATCGTACAACTTCATGGTTAGAGTATACAAATTCTTGTAAGTTTATATGAAAAAGTTTTAGGCTACAATTCCGTTTCATTTATTCCCTAAAGAGGGGATATTTCTCATTCTGTGAGAAGTAGGTTTTACTGGAATTGGAGATCAAAAAAGAAACTAATTGAAGACATGTTATTAGCTATACAGAGAATGAAAGAACGTATTTGTGCAACGTGTTTAGTTTTCTTATGTGATTCCCATAAGCAAAAGGAAAATAGTATGGCTCACATTTTTTTTTTTAGTATTGGCTTGTTAACAGCATTGAGAACACCCTCAGAGACCCGCGGATGGTCCATCGGGCCATCAGAGCGGTTTGGCACTCAACACTTACCATTTCCTGCCGCTCTTGAGTGGAGAAAAGTTGTTTTACAAAAGGCACTTGATGATAACGACTGCAAATACAGCAAATGCGGTGTTAGAAACGTCATACTGTAGTTATTAGAAATGATATAGTTGTAAAACGCGCGGTCTAGTCTTCGGAACCTAGTTGGTTTTTTTCGTATTTTTGACAAAAAGACAATTCTTACATAGGACATAAAATGCTAGTTTAAATAAAGATGCAATCGTTGTTACTGATAAACTCAGATTCCATATCTCCGGAGTTCCACAGTTACATCATATTGGACTTAAGTTTCAATTAATTAAAAACTGTTGATATGAAAACAGCCATTGGACAAAACGACCGCCATCTTGGCCGCTATCCTTGGGATTAAGGGTTTAAGGGATAAGATCATTTGTACCACAACGTCTAGAACAGATAGGGTGTAAGACAATACAAAAGACTTCATTTAACTCAGAATATACTCTAGAATGAAAACAAAACCCTTACTAGAAGGCTATGTCCGCGTCAGCATCGTCATTCTTCGTCTCCAGGCTCTCGTTCGTTCTACTATACTGCGTATATGTTTCGCTTGTGGAGGATTTGCGCGCTGCGGTTTCCTTGCGTTCGAGCTGTGACTGATTCTTCACCTGATGTTGTTGGTGCTAGAAATAGAACAACTAAGAGTTAGATTAATCACTGTCGATACTGCCAAGGTGATGGATTTAAAGAAACAATATGGAAAAAATGGCTTGTTATGACGTCAAGAAAAAAGTATCAAATGAAAAGCATGAATTTTGTCAAGTTATACCTTCAATATGTTGTTTTGGAGTTTTTTTTGTTGTTGTTTTTTTGTTGTTGTTTTTTTTTTAAGGTTTTCTGCAAACTCTTACAATGACAAGGTGCTTAATTAAAACTTTCAGCGTACCACGCCTGCACGCTGTAATTACTCGGTCACAAAGTCAACAAACTTTTAGCAATGGTGATGTTTTACCTATATTAACATTTAAAATAAGTTTTGTTTGAATTGGAGATTTGGTTTTTCCAGCGAGGTCCACCATGCTGGTGTATCAAAAAGGCATAGTTAACGGAGTGGGCTGGTTACTGGGCCAGTTCTTTGTTTTAGTTTTTTCTTCCCTTTCTCTTTTGTCCGTTGGGCACAAAGCACAAAAGGTATTGAAATGCGTAAGAACAACTAACCAGCAACATGTATGGGCTCACACACTGAACAAAACAATGTGCGCAGTTACGGTTCCTTCAACCTAAGACAATAAGCACCTTAGAACACTTTTTTTGATGTTTGTTAATACCATCAGCTATAATGTAACCTTTCTGTGACCCTGCTGATCTAGTACCATCCTGAAAAATCCTATTTGGAACGTTCTGTTTTGTTACAAACCGATTTTGATTCCATTGAGTCCTGTTGCCATTACTAATATTAATTAATGTAATTGTACATTATAATTGTTTACCTGATCAGGCACATTGACAATATACGGTGCGTCTTCAACAAGTTCCCCTTTATATCTCACATATATCTTATATTTGCCCGGTTTTTTGGGCTCAAACTGTATATGGTATTTGCCGTCCTGGCCTTTGATCAACTGAGAGGCTTCTTTATCATAATCAGGCCCCAAGACGGTTGCAGCGAGGTCACGCAGATCGATTTGGAAAGGAATCTCCAAGGCAAAATCCACATCGCTTTTTATCACTTTCTCAGCTCGTACTTCTTTGCGCTGCACATGCGTCACACGACTTTGGTTCTCGGGATCATCCACACGAATCACGAAGGGGCTGTTCTTTACCGGTTCTCTACCACAGCGCACGTGAATCTGAGGGGATAAGGGGAGACCACACAGAAAATGGAAACTTTAACAGCTTTAGTTGTCATGTAGCAGTTAGTGATTTGCAAGAAGTTAAAGTCTACAAACCACGTATTTTTTTAACTTTCTTTTTCTTATTTTACTCCTCATCAGTACCTGATGAAGAGAGAAACAATACCACATGCCTCTACTTGTCTACTTTGACCTACATAACTATAATGATATTTATAATCAAACGGACGGATCGTGTGTAATTATGGAGGACAAACTAATCTTATCGCGCAATGCATTAACGCAATATGCTATCATACCTCATAACGTCCAGCTTTGTATGGTACAAACTTCACGTGACGTAAATCATCTTCCTCTCTTTCAATAGAGGATTTTACGAGCTCGTCATCCGGACCCTTAATCTTGCACGATAGTTCATTGTCCTCGTCAGGAGAGTTAAGAGCGATATCGAGCTCACGACCAACAAGGTACCTATTGAGAACAAGTTGACAAGACAGAGATCAGTTAGCTAGCGCGAGTCCAGTACCAGATGCTTGTACAGCTTCTTTGTCCCTGGCCCTCATGATCAATAGAACTGATTTAGACAGAACCTTGGTCAACTCTCTTATAAGGAAACCGATATTTATCACAATAAAAGCAGTTATCGTGGTTTGACATTATTATTACTTTTACTATTAATATTATTATTATCATCAGTGTACAGCATTATCAAATGTTATTGTTATTTTAGTGTTTAATTAACTGGTATTATATAGTGTAATGTAATGTAAATCAGGGTAAAGTAATATACATAAGGTGTTTATGTTAGTGTAGTGCATCTCTATAAAATATGTTGTATCGTACCGTATTTTTCACTGTTTCTTAATGTATTGTATGTATAGCAATGCATTGTATCGTAATCTTTTGTAAGGTAATCTATTGTACTGTACTGTACGATCGCGACGTTGAAGTGTAGTGTAGTGTAGTGTAGTGCAACGCCGTGTAGTTCAAAATGACATATTGCTAGTCATCAGTATGAACGATAAATCTCAAAAGTTTAGGACAACGCCCGGTGTCTATAGGCACCAATATAAAACGAATGTAATGGTGAGTTTGGGTAACTAAGTAGCTTTTATAAAGTAGCGATGGCAGAGAAAAATTTTCTCCATCATTGAATACAGATGTGTCATGAGATGTATTTTACTATCTCAGAATGTTAAAATTACTCAATTCTCTTTGATCCAACTTAGCATGTACATTTTCCTTTACCTCGTGTCATCACTTTCTTCTTGTTTTTTCAACGTCACCGCTGTGGTCTCTGGGTCAACAACCAACATAGTAAAGGGACTGCCTTCTACCGGTTCCCCACGGGAGCGAATATCAGCCTTGTAAGGGCCGGTTTTATACGGCATGAATTTCAAATGATAGAGGCCATCCCTTTCCCGAGAGAATGTCGAAGAGACAAGCCGCTGGAAAGGATCCGTGACCGACGCCGTCACTTTCATTTCTCTTGGAAATTCCATCGGTTGATCGATTTCTTTGCGTACACAGTATTTCGCAGAATCCTGCAAGGAAGGGATAGCTGATCGTTTAAAATGATTCTGGAGGTCATTGGGCACAGCAAGCTTGGTAGTTGGTATAAAATAGAAGGTAAAAAAAAGTCAAGAACATGGATTTTACAAATATCTGAATCAGATGATCGGGGGAAGGGTGGTCTAGAATTTGGAAGTTGGGCTCCCCTTTTCAAAATTCTTGGATCCGGCCCTGTTGATTTCGTACCTTGTATATTATTAATCACAAATTAGCATATAATATTTCTTGTTTTTTCTTTGCGATTTTTTACCCTTCGTATCTTCTAAAGTTTTCCTATTCTAGTCAGAATCAGAGCTGTTCAACTTACCGTTTCATCGTAGCTCGACCTACTTTCTTTGTGTTCCTTCTTTTCTTCACTGGAAGACAAAATACCAAAAAACATATTTTTATTTTCTTACGGCTAGAGGAGGGAGGGCAATTTTCAAGCATGATCTGAGGACATATTTTATTTTGAAATGCCCATATCTCTCTAAAGGGCTCTATGCGGTAAGGCAAAGCCATAACTTTAGTTTCTTGTTTCGCTATCTCATGAGAGAAGTGGAGGGAACTATTCGAGGGTGTGTGGCATAACAAGAATAACTAATATACATAATTGGAGCTCAATGGTTATATTATAAATTTAAGGTCGTTATCCTCTAAAAAAATAAACAATTAGACACTTACTAGGAAGCTCTGTCTTCATTAACATCTTTGGAGCGTTTAATATACTGCACATTGGCCTCGCTAGTGAAGGACTTGCTTCTGGATAATGCGGGATCTTTGCGCGTGCGTTCTTGCTGGTATTCGACCCACGCCTGGTGTTGTTGGCGCTAAAAAGAGGAAAAAGCCATTTTTACAACCACGTGCAGTCCAAAGTCAAGGTTTTGAATAACGGTCACACCCCCTGTATACTTTAATCTGTGACAATCTTGAAGTCATATCGTTTATCTTTATAAAAAAAAAAGGTTGATCTGTTAACACTTTTTAGCCAATCCACCATGTTGATAAATCAGCTAGGGGTGCCGGCAGCTGAAACCGAAGCATTATTTCTTCACGTGACCGTGATATTCGAAAAGGGCTAAACAGCTTGAGAGTTAATTAAGTTAAACATTGTCGTTAATTTATTGTCAAATGATTGTTTTGCAAATAAACGAATTTTTTTCAGCTTCATAAATAGAAAAGAGCATTGCCCTATTAACAAATCAAAAATCTCAACCTTCAATGTAACTCCATCTTATTTTCATATTTTTATCGGAATCAGAGCTGTTCAAAGACCTTACCGTTTTATCGTAACTTGGGTTACTGTCTTTGTATTCTTGCTTGTTTTCGCTGGAACAAAAAGTCAGTGTACAAATATAAAATAAATCATTTTCTTGATTTAAACTATAAATCTAACTGATAGTTTAACTTTATTAACTGATAATTTAAAAAAATAACAATGAACAGATTAGTACAAATGGTTATCGAATGATAGAAACTAATGTTCCAGGTGTAAGGACCCTACCAACAAATAGGTAACGAATATTTTAATTTTTAAAAAAAGGTACAGTAACACTAAGAAGAAGTACTAGAAGAAAATGAAGAACGAGAAGAACAAGAAAAAGAAGAACAAGAACAAGAACAAGAAGAACAAGAAGAACAAGAACAAGAACAAGAAGAACAAGAACAAGAAGAACAATAGGAAGGGCAAGAACATCAGCTCGAATAAGAACAGGAAGAAAAAGGAAAAAAAGAAAAAGAACAACAGCAACAACAACACAAAAAAAACAAGAACAAAAAGGAAGAACAAGAACAAAGAGAGATAGAACTTTCTACAAAAGCTGTCTTAGATACTGAAAGATTGTGTTCTATGGCCTAACGGTGTGTAAGATTTAAGTAACAGTATGCAAGAAAGAAGACTTTCATTGACCAGTTGATTTGTTCCCTGATTACAGATGCTCCCTAATTATCGTGCTCCCTGACTATCATGTTCGCAGCTTGAAAAAACAAAAAATAAAGGACAAAATTTTATAACTCGTCAATTGCATGTTATTGAATAAGAAACTCCTTACTAGAATGCAAGGCCGTCGTTAAGATCGTCTTCCTTGTCCAGTCTCCCTTTGTTTGTGCGCGCTTCATTTGTAGAGGACCTCCGTGCCACGGATACTGTGCGCTCGAACTGCTGCTTATTCTTGACCTGATGTTGTGAAGGCTAAGATGAGAGCAATATAAAGTTTAAATTATTAGCCTTTTTCTATGTTTTCAGGTGATCGTTTTCTCGTAAAATCTGACTTGAAAAAAAACATGCTAGAACTAGATTATTTTTTATTGTTTTGTAGCTCTCACTTACTTATAACAAAGTATCCTGATGACTGATTTTGTGTTAAAGAGTTTCCAATTTCTCGCCTTAAAAAATACAACTAATTTTTGGTTATTTATTGATCCACCACCACCTTCATCACCGATACCACCACCATCAACAACAATAACAATAACAACAACAACAACAACAACTTGGTGCTTGTTAATTACCTGGATTAACCACAAAGAGTTAAAAGTGCCAGGTAACCAGAACTGTCGGTTAATTTAACTTTTTAAAAAAATTATTAATTGGTGAATGAGGAGAAAACTAAAACTAACACCATAAAGGAATGAAAACTCACCGTTTCATCGTAGCTAGACTTATTTTCTTTGTACTCTAGCCTCTCTCCGCTGAAAAAAGTTAACACACAATATATAAAGAATGAAATTTCCTTACAACTAGAGAACAAAACAAATTATTTTGCTAAACAAGTTATGCATTGTTCATACCCAGTCAATAAACCCCATAAACACTGACCTTGAACCACAATGTTTATGTATAATTGCACATAGTCTGTCAATCATCTTTCAGTAATTTCGTGTATAGCTGTTCTTTTATTTCCGTTAGTGCAATAGGCCTTTTTTGATAGGTGACACAGCCTAGTTGGGTCCAATATGTTTAAAGTCGTGTAAGCACGAATTAGAGTATATGCATTTGTGCACGTGCGCAAGGAATTACTGACATCTGTAAATGTTTTGCAGCTCATTTGAAACGTGCCAATTGAAATTAATTAAACAGCTGAAATTGTTTCGTTAAACATTTAATTGAACAGTTAAAATGGGGTCAGTTTCACTTAACTGTCTTATGCGTAAAGATAACAGAAAATTGAAACAGGCCTTGCCTATATAAACATATATTAATACAGAAATTATTATTTAGAGTAGATTACAGAATCCTTACTAGAATGTATTGTCGCCATGAAGATTGTCCTTTGCGTTTGGTCTCTCTTGTGTTTTATCATTATATTGACCGTACGCTTCGTGAGTGAAGGGCTTGGGCACCACATTTGCTTTGCGCTTGATCTGCACCTGACGTTGTTGGGGCTAAAATGCAAACAACCATTTTATTACAGCAACCATTGACGCTAATGATAGGTCGTGGTAACGTCAAAAATTACCGCGGATAACGTTTTCAGCCTTGCCATAACAAAAGAATGCTTCAGTGATTTAGTTTTGTGGTAAACCAATTCCAACCCCAAAACCAATACCAAACTTCACTTCCGCTATTTTTACCCTTTAAAGGATCATTTCATTTCATTTAATACCATGTAAGTTATATGATTTATTCCCTTGCTTTAAAATCACTTTTAGTCAATTAGCTTCACTTGGAAATTAAATAGAAAGTTTATTTTTAAAAAAATAGATACATTGCAGCCCAAGGCTGAATTGCGTAATTTTCCAAAAATATTATACACCCAATAAAACAATACTGAAGGTAAAAATAAATCATATGTTATTTAAAGATTTATGTGCAAAAGAAAAAAACTTCTAAAATATAAAATATACAAAAGCTAGATTAAATTGTGCTATTTGCAAGTTTGCAAATGGAAGGGGTAAAAAGTGTTCTATGCCCAGCCTTACCGTCCCACCGTAACTTGACCTCCTTTCTTTGTATCTCTGCCTCTCTCCGCTGAAAAAAATAATTAACGTGCCTTAAGTCTTCTTACGGCAAAACAGACGCGTGAATTGCTACCAGCAGGTACTGTAATGCATTTGCTGTATTGCGAATTGTCAACCAAAGCCTGTGTTCCTTTTCCTTCATAACTTTTCAAGACGTTGAAAGTTTTGAAAACAATTGATTACGTTTTGTCAGTCACCTAATAAATGGTATCTTATTTATCTGCTGACAAAAATACCTTACGACAAAACGGCAAAAGCCACATTAAAGTTAGATTCGATTCGATCTGTGTTTATATCAATAACAGCCAATAAAAACTAAAGTAATGGAATTAACGATAACAATAAATGTTAATGAAACGTCTTTATACATTGAGATATCTACATGTACAAAACGAAACTTTTTGAAAGAGAAGCTAAAATAAAAAAGCTTACACCCTGTATTGTATCTATATGATAGAAGAACTCTGGACATTATAATTGAAATTATGACATCAACCGTCACAAAAATAATTAAAACCAAACATAATTTTAGGTACGGAGATATTTTGTGCTTGGATTAGGTACATTTGATAACTTTTAATAATTTGCAGAGTAAGGAACTAAAATTGTGGTTTCGGTAACAGTCGTATTTATTGCTGAAATTTATAAATAAATATTTATGTAATATAAATGAGTCAAACTCTTACTAGTAGGAAACGTTGTCATAATCGTCTTTTGTTCCCAGTTTCCAATTCGTGTTATCATTATATTGCTCGTTCGCTTCGTCAGTGAAGGACTTGGGCACCAGGCTTCCTTTGCCCTTGATCTGCACCTGGTGTTGCCGGGGCTGAAATGAGAAGTACTTACGAGTAAGGCCCGACCTTTAACCCGAGTCTAAGATTGACCACTGTCTGCTCTGACGAAGGGCTAACGCTCGAAACGTCAGCCTTACACCTAACCTCACGGCGAATAACATACCATATCAACTTTTGTTAATCACAACCCATATTCAACTCACTCGCCAACGCAGAGAAACAGCTTTTTTCCAAAACTAGTCTTCCACTGTCAACTAACTTCGGTGATAGTTTCATCACAAAAACAATGCGTTAAATATATCATATTTAAGACCAGTCGAACTTTTCCAAGAGTGCACATTTAGGATCAACCGTCATCTCTTTTAGAGGGAATTTGTAACTGGTTTTATTGTCAGAGATTTATGACTTCCTTATAAATTCGATTATCAGAGATAATACCGTGTTTAATATAGAGAATGAAATCACTACTTTGGAGGCCGAAAGTTTATTATGGAGACACAGAGTAAACAAAAATCTTAAAAAATTAGAAATAGCACCTGGGGACCAGAGCTGTTCAGCACTGGAGACTTAGAGACTTACTGCTTCACTGTAGCTTGACCAATTTACTTTGTTTCCTTGCCTCTCTCTGCTAAAAAAATCAACGTAAGTAGAGCTTGAAAAACTTTCTAGGGCATGAGAAAAACTGTTTAGTTTTTACATTAAAAAATGCGCAACTTATTATACTTTTTACTACTACTATTACTGCTGTTGTTGCTGTTGCTGCTGCTGCTGCTGCTGCTACTACTACTACTACTACTACTACTACTACTACTACTACTACTACTACTACTACTA
>JAOBYE010253097.1:0-16417 GCA_025403585.1 Parazoanthus swiftii | reverse complement strand
CCGCCACTGTCATAAACTGACTTAAAAATGTGCTTTGTGCAAGAAAAGACAGAAGATAAGAAAACCAAGCCTCAACCATACGCTATTGAAGGCGAGAACCAAAGAAATATTTTGTAATTCAGTAGCAAAAAACTGTAATTCCGCATAATTATAAAATGTTAGGAATCCTTTACCAAATCATTTGGAAATTCTTTGGAGCAGAGAATGCAGCCTAGTAAGACCTGATAAGTTTGATAAACTGCCCTCTTGTCTGTTGAAGACAAACTATTGGTCGCTAAAAACACATTTCCACCGTTTATGCCATTTTCACAATGCCAATAAACAGTTCTCCGAAAATGGAAAGAATTAAGCCTTCTGGGCCTTTATGATGAGCACAGCACCAGTAAATTACCAAATCAAGCCAATTTTCTTGCAGATCAGTTGAAAATATGGCGAGCATCCATCACAGCACATAATATACGCATGATACAACCACTCCCGGCCCGCGGTTTTATACATGGAGAAATGACAGACGAAAAACTGACTCCCACCCCTTCCAGAAATGGCGTTTTTAATTCTTTTTTCAAACATTTGCTTGTGTGGAAGACCCCCTTGAGCTAAACTTAACCCGAGCTTGACTTTAACTCTGACCTGAGGGGGGGGTAGTTTGGTATAGTTGCCAAGAATTGCGTTTGGTTCGGTTTGAACATTTGTCTGGATGGATTTTCCAAAACGTGGCGCCAGTGGCTATAAGTGGTGTGGTTACAACTGGACGATCCCCTGCCCTTCCCCCCTTCTCTCCAACCCTTTTCAAGCTCTCATTTGTTTAAATACCGAAAAAATCCTCAGCAATTCTTAAAAACGCGAAGTCCAGAGAGCCTTCAACCTGTCTCCTAATTGATTTAGACGGGAAGCGATAGGTGGAAGTTGTGCAGTTTCAATAAAACAAAGTCTTAAAAACTGAAATCATGGGGAAATGGCTGTTGACGTCACGCTACAGTGCAGCATTTCAAATACATTTTTTAACCAAAGTTATTTTGATCAAACAGAACTTGCATGTTGAAACTACTCACCTTGAAATGCTCTGTTTTGTGCAAAAAACACATCAGTTTTGGAGGAGGTAGATCAAAGTTAAGATGGTTTGAAATTTGATGTTTTCAATCGTTTGAAAATGAGGCAAACAGAGTCCAGCTTTAGCTGACACTTGTTTTGGACTAGAAAATCCAGCTAGGTATATACGGACATATTTAAATGCAAGATGTTCAGTGGATATAAATGAAATTATCTTCGAGAGAAAGATCAAGTAAGTTGCACTCAAGCTGCCTCGTGCTGTGTCAATAATTTGAGATTCCAAAATAGACGGTCTTAAGAAGTCTGCACATTGTGTAAGCTTTACTTCTGATAATTATGTTCATCGAATAATTATAGTATCTTTTCCGCTGATTCTTTATTGCTTTGATGCGTAATTTTTTAGTAATAACTGATTTGTCATTTTCTTGTCGTTTATCTTCAACAGCGAAAATAAAAGATGCAAGCTTTGCTACAATTTTCTGTGTTTCTCAGATCGTCCGTCATCTTGCTTTGCAGACTCCGGAACACAACTTGTGACGTTACAATTGTTTTTGCCATCCTTGAGTGTAGGTTTAACTCTTTCGCGGCTCGAAAACTCAAACTTAAAATGTTTTGAAGGTTTTCTAGCTTTGATTTATTGTTTTAAACATAGGCATTTTAAAAGACACACTGCATGAATAGACAGAGGCGTTCGCATCACTTCAGAACACTTGCAGGCCCGGAAAAACCGAAGACGAGGTCCGGGGGATTGCTCCCCCACGAAAATGCTTGAAAATGGAACTCCTAAAGTCGCAATTCATGGCATTTTGAGAGTAGTTTCGATATATGGTGCTTGTAGGATCTTCAAGACCACCTCAAACGATAACATTGCGTAGTTTAAGGAGTAAACGTTAAAAGCTTTTTTAATGATATAAATGCTGTAGTTTTACCGGTTTTGACAGGGTGTTTAAGATTTTAGCTTCTTACGATGATTTAAAGGTTTTATTTTTCACTTTCCATTTTTGCGCGCCTATTACTGATAGATATCGCGTATCCGTGTTGTGCAATGCAGTTATAAACCGGCGCGGCGTCAGCTGATCCTCTCCAGCCCAGTAATCGGAGGTATTTAATTTCTGCTCGTGTAATTAAATGACTTACTGATGAAAACGACAAGATGGTAAGCCTATTATTGATATTAATGCGTCAACAATACGACCTCGACACTTAACATGTTTACCCCTTACCACCAGTTTGATTGGATAATCCGATTATAGAAATTAGTAAGAGGATTACAGCTCGAATTGTTGTTCGGTCAGTCTACTCTAATGGTCTTTTAAAAGACGATTATAATAGTCCTTCCCCAAATTAAATCGTGACAGTCGACGAATTTAACTTCTTCGCCAAGTCAAGTCTGTTTTCCACTTAGAATCAATACATCTCAAACAAGCTCAAACAATTCGCAAGGGAGTGTTTCTGCGCGATTTCACGTACAAAAAATGCTTACCTCATTGGGAAACGACATACAAACAAATAATAACATGGAAGATATAATCATAGAGCCTGAACTATTTTAAAACACCTTACGGTGTTTACGACATAATAAAAACAAAGGTAAATTGTGTTTTCGCCCGGTACTCTCTTCCGAAATAAATATACTATCTGGTGACGGCAACAGTGTTGCATGTTTTAAGACATCAACGACGTCGTCAGAGCAAACTCTATTGTCTCTAACATGAAGCTTGGCACGAGGCGCCACATTTAATGACTGGTCTCCAAGCTTAAGACAAAAAAGAAAGCCCAAATTCCTTTAACTAGAATAAATTCAAGAATAGTTTAGACTCTGTTTTGCTGTAGAAAGTACACTGACAACAATGATCCTTGACTAAAATGGTTATCCGGCCGGGTTTCTGATATAAAACCTGCCGTCCAATTATGAATTAATGACAGATTTGGGCAATGTGACCTGCTTTTAGTCTTGTGTATATCACAGTATTTATAGACAGACTTCTCATTTGCCGAAATGTCTGACAATCAGTCTCATCATACGCTGGGGTGGTCTGAGTGCAAAGCTTGTTCAGTGTGAGGGGTCCTTCGAAATCTAAATCGTTTGCCACTGATGCCTGACACTTCGAGAAACAATATTATTGACATTGTAAAAGAAAAAGGCCTGTTCTAAGGTGCTGTCAGGCTGACTTGAACAAACTTTTAGTTTTAGGAAGAAACGTTTTCAGTTCTGGAAATGTTCCATAGGAAACTTTAACTGCTTTGTATAGTCGATGTTTTATAGTTTTGTGAAACATGATATTTGATCTTAAATCATTTCGTGTGTCTTAATGTTCTGATGATTTGCGGTGGAAAGATTACTCGGCCGTTGGTTTTAATTTGTGAGCTGATGCAGAAATATGGTATCTGTGCTATCTCTATTAAACCAACTCTAATTTTGAAAAATGGTCAATATGCAAACACGAGTTAGCCTCTATATGTCTTTTCAATTTGCAATGTTTGTAGCCTGTTTTTGGGGCTTGAACCCAAAGCCTGATTCACACTTGCGGCATAACAACATAATGACATAACACCATAATGACATAAGAAGCTTATACGATTTTTGCCGCACTAATGTGAGCATTAACACAACGAAGTTTCCTCCAACATGGGAAAGAAAGATGCGTTTGGCTTTATTTTGTTTCTTGTACTGAGACGAAGACGTCAAGGAATGGTGGAAAAAAAAAGTCCACAAGAAAACAGTGGGTACATCTTATCTTTCAAGAAGAAGCTAGAAGAGCACACAGTCAGTACAGGGTATTTCCGAACGGTTTCTGCTAGCAGTTCGTCAGCATCCACATTTATTTCAACTTGGCCACCATCAGCATCCTCCATTGTCTTAGAAGCCACCATTTTGAAAATTGTTCAAGCGGGAGACTAGACTTAAGAGACTGAGCCTGTGCTCTGATTGGTTCTTTGTTATGTCATTATGTTAAAGGTTGTGCACCCTTGTTTTATCCTTCTACAATTGAAACTTAACGTCATAACGGCATGGACATAACGACATAAAGAACAGATCAGATTTTTCTTTATGTCGTTATGTCAATGTCGTTATGTTGCTATTGTGTCCCTACTACGACATGTTCACACTATACAAACATAACGACTTATGGGCCTTCTAATGTCGTTATGCTTGTGCCGTTATGTCATTATGTCTCAAGGGTAAACCAGGTTTAAGTAAGTTGCCAATATGGAACTGTAAATTAATAACACTATTAAGGAGCTAATATTTTTCAACTCTAATTTTCAAATGTTGTTTAAAAACCAGAGAAACAAACTTACACTCCGAGGTTGAACTCTTAACCCTGAACACCGAAAATATTTTAAGCCATATCAGGTCTGTTTGAATTTGATTTTGTCACTCATTAGGTCTGCAAAATAGGTAGTCAATGGCAGAAAAATTTACCTACCTTGTTGTCATGGTAACTAACCATTGGGGTTTTTACCTACTAATATCACAACATGTCTTATGAATTGCCAAAAAACCCCTGATTTTTAACATTTTTGTCAGTTGTTTAAGACCACCTAAGTAATTCTCACATGTACCGCTGGCAGATAAAAGTGTATTAAAGGTTGAAATTTGATAATAACTAGCTGCTTTCATAAGCCATCTTTACAACAAAACAGAGCGAGTTTTAATCAATCAACCAATGACTTTATATTATCTAATAAACAGAATAAGGTTGATCGGCAGAGCTGATGGGGTTGTTCACCTAACTAATTGTTACTGTAAAAAACAACTACACTCTTTTTTATAAGAACGTCTAATTTTAGGGCTGAAGTTTTTAATTATTTTAATTATTTTAATTATCATTTTAATAATATTAATTATTTTGAGGATCTCAACCTCAAATGTTCTTAGAATGTTCTTATCTTTTTAGGATTGGGTACATACTTAAATGTTTTAATTTCCATTCACACAAGTTATTCCAAAGTAGAAATACAACGGTTCATTCATCCACATTCTGAGTAGTTATCAGGCAATGTTGCATGCAAGAGCATTTCGTGGCACAATTTTACCAAAAGCTAACCCCAACCATAGCCCTTAATCGGATACACTCTTTTTTTATAAGACCCTTTTCTATAAGAACATGAGGCTGAAAATCGCCAAAAGTTTAAGAAAATGTTAAGATCATGCTGAGGCTGAGAAAAGGTGAAGAACATTTACTTATGATGATAACCTATTGCAAATAATTCATACAGTGTTGTAAAAAAATTTGCTTTTCGGTGGGCTTCTTGACTAAAGTTAACAGATAACAATTTTACATCACATGTTTTTTATTCATTTACCAAATCGCAGTTCTTACAGATATATCTCTTGAGACAAACTGGCAAGAAAGTCAGTTCAGTTTTATCTCACAAATAACACAAATTATGACAATTATGTAAAACTTTAAAATTTGATATAGTACAAAGTACATGTACAAATCAATGTATACACAAATGTATCACATACGGTACATGTATTATTTATATTGTCTAAAATCAGTAAAGATATTTTATGAACATGTTTAAGAACATTTAAGGCTGATATCCCGAAAATATTTAAGAACGTTCAGCCTCAGTCGAAAAAATCGACGTTCTTATAAAAAAAAGAGTGTAGACAATTCGTAACAACTGTCTTGCATGATAGCGCTGAAATTTTAATTAAAAAAATTCAATATATAGCAAAAGTTATTGTACAACATGCCCGCCATCTTCGAATTTTTGAAAAACTGTTCTTCCTAATAAGCTCAAGCACTGGTTTACTTTTTAAAAGTAGAAAGCAACTTTGCTTTTCAAGAAGAAGAACGAACCTTGTCAAACTTTTCAAAATTACATAGAGTATAAGTGAAAACCTTATCCGAGTTAACGTCAAACGATATGACCTCATTTGGACTACAGGAACCGCAAAAAAATTGCCTTTAGGTCGGAAAACCTTTGTGCATGGGGTTGTTTAAAATGATCCCGTCCCCTCCCCCCTGTCCATCAAATCGAGGCCTTAATCCTAACGTTATAACGGTAACTCCGTTGACCTTAACCGCTTCCAAAGTTGTTGTTATCGCAATATGCACACACGTTTTAAAGAAACAAAATCAAAGCTGCTTTTCGGAATGAAGATTAGATTGTGATCAGTTCAGCATAATTACGTCCATTGGCAAGCTGTTGTTTTCGCACCCGTCGTAATTGTGTCGGAAAAAGGCCCCCTTTACCATTCGTGGCGTCGAAAGAGTTAAAACAAGTGATGCAAAACTGATAAGATAAGTCGATGAGAGCAGTTACAATCAGGAAATCCGCTAATTTGGTCCTCAAGGTACCGCAAGCGGCTAAATGACATATACGAAAAACGAGTAGTAGTTTTAGTACAGCGCACTTGCTTCTAATCCCATTTGGTGAGGCCTGGCTAGTGCCATACAATGTGTACTTTGATTTGAGTTTAGGCGTGTTGGCAAAACAAAAATAAACTGCAAAACTGTCAGCTCCGTGTGTAATGTTTGTACTAATCATTTATGTATCAGTCGCGATGTGGAGATTTCAGCTAGAAATACCACTCAAATTATAGTGCGGAAACCAGCCGCACAAAATATTTCTTTTGCCTGAAGATTAAAAGAAAGATATAACCCTAGTCTATTTACATGAGCGCAGCTCCTGATAGTTTCGAGTACGTAAATCATAATTTATCCATTTGCCAATTGGTTCTCGCTTGACTTGGGAATTTTAAAGTGTTCATTTCTCAAGGGATTGGAAGCGCAAGTTCGAATTTTTTTAAGCAGGCAATTATTGCCGCTAACGCAAAAACACCCCAATCTTTTTTTCATCTGTTTTCGATTGATATCACTTCACGTCCACCGCTTTCCTAACATTATCCATGGTGAAAGATATGCTACTTTCCCATTAAAACAAATTAGATTACCACTGATAAATCTTCTACTTTGTCGCAAGTTTATGTGAGTAAAGATTATACGTTATATAGGATAAAGAAAAACTCGCGGGATCTTGCCCAGACTCGCTGCGATTTGAATCGCTGGGAACTTACTTTCGCGGCACCGACCTTTTGGGTGTGACGTCTCACTGATATTCTTTCAAATTGGAATTAAATGCTTCGTTCACTGTGTTTTTTTAAATTTTGAAGTTCGTGACCTTTTCTCCTTTGTTTTTGCACAGCCTTTTAAATTGTTTACCTTTCGGGTTGGGACCTGTCAAAAAGATCAATGTTTTCACGATTTCGTTGGCAAAGAAAACGAGAGCCGGCGAGAGCTTTCACCTTAAGCGGGATTAAACCGGAGCTGTTTTCATTTCTGTTGCTTGTTTGCCGCGAATTAAGCTTGTTATGTCTTCTTATTTTAGCTGACATGAAGCACAATAATGAAAAAGGGTGAATTTCAGTTTTAACTTGATTAACTTTCAAATACATCAAAGTCTGTTCCTTTTTGTTGCCCGACGGGCGCTTTTGATAACAAATTGTTGTATTTTTTACCTGCGACATCCAAAATATAGCAAACTAAGTGAATTAGACGTAAAACGCGCACTGTGGACTCGCAGAGAACTTACGAATTAACGAACTGATCCATCGTCGCAGTGTGTGGTAATACAAAGACACCTTGGAAAACTTCGAATCACTGTTTGCACGGCAGCTCAGTGCCTTTAACAAAACAAAAATTCCCAAGCCCTAACTAATTTAAATCTGGACTGCAAAAAACTACATGCTTTGCGGGCGAGGGGCGTCGACACTAACATCACTGTCCGTCATCACAGTCAGCAACACTAAACACTAAAAAAAATGGTAACTATTCTGACTTCTGTCAATAGCACGAATACTTCCGTTGCTTGAGAAGTACGCCAAACACAAAACGGATCAGAAAATTATTAAAATTGTCACACAAGCCATACACCGTTTAGGAAATAAGGATATAGTTGAAAATGAACTCTGTTCCTCGATTTCGTTGATCGGAAATAATCCAAAAATAATTTTTCAAAACATCTGAAGAGCTACTCTCAAAAGTTTGTTTATCTAAACATGTTTTGCATGAATACCTGAAAACTCGGTCAATTATACAAGAGCTGATCATGAGCTAGGAAACAGCTTGAGTTTTGACAAACTTCTATTGTTTAAGCATACACATATGCTATTCATCAAACTTGCTCCACCATGGTTGTTTTGTACGTCTAAGAGACGTCCTTCCTAAGTTTTAAAAGTTAATTCACAAAAGAATGTGCGAAATCTAGTTTTATGGCTTTAAAATTTACATTGGCTGACTGTACAACTTCAATGTGTTTACTTTAATACATCATAGAGAAGTGAGAACTCTTATTTTACTACCAAAAATGCACAATTAGCGCTTCCCAGTTCACCGTTCTCTTAAACCTGAAGCACAATGTCAATGATAGACACACTTTTATTAATCAGATAACTTGAATTCCTGAACTTCGAATGTTTCGTAAGCGTCATCAACAGCTGAGACAATTCAAAGATGGCTGAAAGTGTGCAAATGTTCCCTGGTTTCACCAGAACCGTGGCCTTGTGTTGCGGTCGAGAAGGGCCTTCCTCGACAATCTTTGTATGTTTTTAAAAGCAATCAAATGCTGTATGGGCAAATCTGAACCTCGTTGGCAGAACTGAGCTGCCACGTTTTAATATGTCCAGTTTGAAGTTGTGGTGCGAATTAAAGAAAAAGCTTAAGTTATCGTAAGATGTCAAAGTGAAAGGCCTTTTAGTCTGTGCTTCTTTTAAGCCACGTTCACTACCGAGAATTCGCAGTTGTGCTGTCATCAGTCTAATTATCGACTCCATCCCTGTAGCTATCGCGAATACAATCTATTCGTAACCAAATTAGCACCTCCACTATCGAGACCATAGAAACAATACAGATTAAATACACACATCGAACGCGAACAATATTCTATAGCATTTCTAACGTTGTGCATAGATTCCTGGATTCAGTGTTCTTTTCAATTTGAATACAAAGCGAAATTGTTTGAAAGTAGTTGAATACAAACCATATTTTGAATGCGCATTTTTGAAAGTTTATCGGGACGTAGAAATATAAGTGACTGGTGCCCGGTTCATGCTCAGCTCGACAAAACCCGAGCATAGCAGAGTGTTATATGTTTCTTACAACTGATCTGGTTTTTTTTATAGAACTTGCGGAGTGCCACCCAAATCGAGCTTCCGAGGTAATGCTCGTTAATGGGTCGCCATTACATGTTAATCAAAACCTTTGCACAACTAATTCTTATGGAGGTGGTGCGTTGTTCTGGGATTAACGCGTTAACGGCAAAAACAAAAGTTTTGAAATCTATTATCGATAAACAATTTTAGGCACAGACTGACTAATGATGCAGATATGTACAAAACCATTTTGCACGTTTGTTAATAAATTACTTGAGGAACACTGTGAATTCTGTTAGAGTCTCTTAACAGCAACATTTTAAACACACATATATGAAACTTTGCAAATTGCAAACATGATAGGTGCAAAATCGATCCCGGTTTCAATCTGGAAACAAAATGTCCAGATCTTTCTAAGTAAGTTGGTTCTGTCAGCCTTGTTATGTGAACACTCTATTCATAATCGTCTGAATCGTCATTCGAGTCGTTTGAAGTTGAAGGTGTAGCACCAACAGTCATTCTAAATGATCGCGTTGATGCCATTCTAGTCAGTCTTTTTGTGATTCTCCTTTGGGTCACCTTGGCTCTGCCCTCCAACCTGGCGCATTGCAGAATAATTTTCTTGTAACCGTTCTTGAAGGAGACATCAACTGCCCCGTATAAATAAGGGTTAAGACAACTGTTGATCCACATAAACATATGTGAATACTTCATAAGGATCGTGAATTTCGGGTACTTCGTCCCGCTTCCGTAATCGTACCAAAAAAACAACACATGGTTGGGGAGATAACAAAGCGCAAAGCTTGCAATGAGCACGACAAGCAATCGAATGAACTTCCTGTGTCGTGATTTAGCCAAAGCGTCGACAACCCGTTTCCCCTCCATTTCTTTGTTCTGTCGACTCAGTATCACCCCCATCTGCGTGTATGCGATTCCCGTCAGGATGACCGGAATGAGATATTGAACCAAGAAGAGGAACATCGTGTAGCCCTTCGCGTTGAGATTGGAGTCCGGTGGCCAGTACTCGTGGCAGCCATACTCGTTGTCTCTCGGCTCACGGATCACATCAAGAACTATAATGGATGGCAGTGCCTCAATGAAGGTCAGTAACCAAACCAGGACCAAGATCATTTTGACCTTCCCAAGGGTCAGTCGCGCTTTCATTGAATAAACAATTACCATGTAGCGCTGTAGAGTTACGGCGGTCAGGCTAAGAATCGAAGCTCCTGTGCACATCAGTGAGATGGCGGGCACCAGTTTACAAGCCGCCTGAGAGCCGAAGAACCCAAAGGGATATTTTCCGGCTTCGTAATAAAACAATACGAACGGAGTAGAAAACAGTGCCACCGCTACATCAGCTATCGACAGATTCACCAAGAACAACCCGTAGTAGTAGTTCTTGAAACTTCGTAACTTGCGGTTTCGTTTGACCACAACACAAACCATTATGTTTCCGATCACATTTAGGACGCAGATTACACAGGCGAGGGTTATCCGTAGAACAAGTGAAAAAAATGGTTCTTTTTCTTCGAGAAGCGCGGGCTCTGGAATTGTTGTATTTGTTGTGTTGTTTAGAAGCATTGTAGAATAGTTAGCAATTGGTCTTGGAGTGAAGGGTACAAACTGGCTTTTACTCGCCACACTTGTATTGTAACTCATCAAGGTCTTTTCTTTGCAATTGATTTGGCCTCTGAAGTAATTGAATGAAACATATATGTATATGAAATATATATGATATGAATGGCTTTCTGATCACTTCTTTGTCAACCTCGAGTCCTTTATCCTATGAACGAAGGTTTTCCTTACAGCTGAGTAAAGGGTCCGCCGTAAAGAGCCAGCCAAAGGTTTCCGTTTCGTCTAGGTCCAACTGTTCCAACACGATATCTTTGGTGTAAAGGTGAAGATCCGAGATGTGAGGAAATGGCATCAATTGACGACCATTATCTCGCCTTCTCATCTATCCATTAGGCACAAGACATTCTCAATGCCCCGAGTGACAAGTCGTGGGATTTGTTTTTGCACAAACGACAGCGTTGGTGCTGAACGTGCTGCACTAATCCCGAAAATAAACGAGAAAGTTAATTAATTTTAAGTCTTAAATACACCAGGAAATTAGAAAAAGCTCAGTAAAGGAAACGCATCTCCATGATAGCTAGTAAACTGAGAAAACCAAACAAGTTTAGCTAAGCAAACAACTTGTGTCAACAAAGGCCCAGCTTCTTTTGAATTATAATAATTTTTAATGATGACCATGTGAACTGGTTCACGCAGGCATTGACAATTCTGCCCAGCCCTCCCCCACAGAAAACGTTCTTGACACGCGCGGAAGGACTGGTGATCCAATTACAAAAGGACTCGTGTTTTCTGCAGCAGTCCTATTTAAAATATTAGACATATAACCTTTGTGGAAAGTAGAACTACAGACAATTTTGAGATTCCCGAATTAAATTCCAACCGAATATTGTTTGAGAAAATAAAGTGTCTCATATTTGATCTCAAGTTGATCCGGCTAGCAAAGGTCCTGGTTATCGGGAATTGTTTTTCATAACAAAAATTTAATAAAGATGATGGACTGTGATGAAAGTGTAGATTTACTTATCAAACAAGTCAGTGAACCTGAGATAAACCTCATCCCAGCTCCAAGCCTGGCTGCCAAAATTAAGACAAATGAACGATTTGAAAGCTTTTGAATCTGCCGTGTTCCTGGTGAGATGAGACAGAAATTACAGTTAGAACAATCAGATGAAGTTTCTTGCCATCTAAATTATCAACTCATAACATGTTTATCTCGTCATTACACGGCCCATCAAAGCGATACCTAGCCACAATAATATTATCTTTTACAATTACCACGTCATTTAATGGTTTCAGTTGAACTTGAGATGTGAAAATGTTGCGCCATTCCAGCAAGCATCAAGAATGCCAGAACCCCGATGTATCTCGGTTCTAATATGGTCTCTAGTAAAACCTTTAACTGGGAAGAACTCGGAGAAGCGTTATCTTTGGGGAAACTTATTAACATCGTGTTCTCTTTTGTTTCTCCAAATTTCATTTAATTTTCCATACAAGCTTTTGTTGAAACAGGGCGTGACCAGATAAGAGCTCATATCTTCGAAAGCTTTTCTGCCGTCCAAACCCCTAAAAGCTGAGATGAGATAAGAGTCTATTAAAGAAACGTGATCGTATCCAAAGAGTGAAAACAGCAGCGGTCAGTAAATAATACTTCCTCTGTTTAATATTTCTTGGATCTTGTTGACGCTGGGGTACGAAAGAGGTCTCAACAGGAGAAACAGTTTCCAATCGTACAGTGATTTCGCTTACTTGAGTTGTTCAGTTTATTTATTAAAGCAATATCCGCAGTACTTCTTGATCGATCACACATACTGTGGTGCGGCGAGATATAACCATATCGAATTAATTGCACATGTTCTTCAAGTGCGCACACCTCTATGCTTGATCTTATCAGAAAATTAAAGAAATTTTGAAGCAGCCGATGATATAAAAAGCGCAAATGAGCATAGTAGGAAGAGTGAGGAAAAAAGTTTAAAAACGTCCGCGTTAACATTATTTTCATTTTCTATGTAAAATTGAAACTTATTTTTTTCTTCTTGGGTTTTTTATTTTGCTTCAGTCAAATTTAATAAATCTTGAATAATCGAATGTATGAGTTGCTGCTTTATTTCAGTTTATTTAACAAAACACAGATGTGATGAATTTTCTTTGTTGATTTTGGAGGATCGATCGGAAATTACAAGGTTTTTTAAAAGAAATATTTGACGATTTGTTTTATTCGGAATGCTTCAAAAGTACAATTTTGATTTTGCGCAATGTAAATACACCGTAAATATGATTTTCTAATCGTGCTGCCCTGTAATATATCCAAGAAAATTCGCTAAAATGTTATTTTAACTCTCGTATTAGACATCAGAAATGGAAATGAGACGGAGAAAGCGTGCACCCACGGGCTTTGTTACAGCGGCAGTCGTGTGCAGTCAGTCATTCTCTTCATATATGTAAATTTGTATATATTCTATTTTTTCGTAAGAACTATAACTGTGCCCGGGTTGAACTCGTTGCCACCCGTGGCTATAAACTCTAACTGGCCATACTACGTTCACCAATAAAACCACAACCATAGATAGCCACAAAACAGTTATGAACAACCCTACTACACGAATATAGGATTGTTTAATTAGCAGTGTTGGTCCGCCATCCTAAACTGGGCGATAAAAATAAAATCGCCCGGCCCGAGCGAAAGAGGATGGGGGTTGAGGAAGGGGGCTGGTGTTTTTGGTTTAAATAAGAGCGTTTATCCGAGGGACCGGTCATTACTCACTGCATGACACCCAAGGCGATGAGTTAAGACCAGTGCCTAAGGTTGAGTAGTAGTTGAGGCAGACTGGTGCCGGATTACGCAGCACGATTTATGGCCACAGTCATTTAAAACTTACTCTGTGCGCCCCTGACGACGATCAGCCATTTGACCTAACCTGTTTGTGACAATGTGTCTTTGCATTTGTTTTTCGGTCTTGAAACTTGAACTGTTTGTTTATTATTATATAAAGCAAATGTAAACATCAGAATTCTCCAACTGAGTTGGCAACAAATGCGAGTAGACCCGGCTGTTTAAAAAAATGAATGACAAGCTTGTTCAGACACAAAAATCTTTTTTACTCCAGCTAGGAAACCAACATTAATATCGTCTTCTTTTAAAATCAATATCAACACAAAAGCTATCATATTCCACCGAGATAGAATCGGATGGTTAAAAACAAATATAAATGTTAGTTGTTAAAATACAGTTTCTGGTTAAAACCAGTGAAAAAAATTGATTGATTACAATACAAAAGACATGTAAATAAACTAAACTAACAGAAGGTAGTGCTGGTAAATTAAAACTGAACTTGTAATTAAAGAAAAATTCATTTTTGTCTCAGGAATTTGCTTCTGTGTTCTCAAACTGCGCCCTATCAGCATACGCCAATCTGACACCCGTCGCCACTCCCTTTTGACACCCGAGACTGCGCACCTCATCCCTTTCCACACAATCCAGAAAAAAACAAATGAACGAGCTGCGAAACTGCAATCGAGTCGGCAATCGACCACGCCTACACACACCCAGACTTCTTGGGCACATATACTAAACATAGTTATACATAGTTATATATATTTCAGGCGCTCCCCGCGGGTCTTTTCAGCTACCTGTTAACATCAAATATGTGGTTCAGTGCCTGAGGGTCTTAGCCAGACCGATATCAGCGGTTCTATCTGAGACATTAAGTTACGCCCTCAGTTAACAGACCATAACACTAGGATTACCCTGCTCTTTTCGAGGAGTGCGTGAGATCTTTTAAGTCCCCGTTAGAACGTCGAGAGGCTAGACCAACGGCTTAACGTTCTTCTCCACGGACGGTGTGGCGAAAGAAGATCGCCTAAATGTTCAACCCTCGACCAGGCCGGGGACTGAACCCGGAACCTCTTGGTTGGCATGCAGTCAAAGATCTACCATTTGTGCTAACCTCGCTCACACAAAACAAAATAGGAACATTTAAAAATTGCAAGTATTTAAAGCTTTCCGTACAAACCAAACAACATTTATGTCTATTTGTTAACATGAAACTGAATTCTATTTGCATGTATTTAGTAGCAATCTAAATTGGAATCTTCATTGTGATATCATCTATAATGCCCGCCGCAGACCTTCGCAACAACATGCAACTTTCGACGCACGCAATCAAAATTGAATAAAACCATGTAAATTTCATTTTTCGTCGCCAGGAGCCGCACACTCATGCATGCGACAACCAGCGATTTCGATCTTCAAAATGGCAGCTGTAACTTACTTTGCCGCTATCTTTCAGTTCAAACTCGATGACACGTGCTTCAAAGCTGGTATCTCATTGGTAGCTTGGATGATTTCAGTCGCTTGTTGTCGCGCATTCACCGCACACCTTCGCGAGAAGAAGCAATTACTTTCGACGAACTGCGACAACGTGTGAAAAATATCAAACATGTTTGATCCATGCAACCGGCTGTTGTTGCATGCGTTGCAAATGGCGTTTTGTTTATCTGCACACAGTGCAATCAAAGGTGCGATTAATGCAGTTTTGATTGCATGCGTCGAAAATTGTATTCTATCGCAAAGGTTTGCGGCGGGCTTAAGAAAGCCATTCGCAGATATGGTTTTCTCTAACGGACTTTCGGCGAATGCAATGCAGAAGTCAAGAGGAAGGCTTATACTAGCCTAGTCCTCAGTTAGAACATGCCTGCTCTGCGTGGAGCCCCCATACCAAGATGGTGATACAAATAGCATCGAAATGGTCCAGCGGATCGAGGGCAGCTGGATTTGTATCTAGCAACTATGCCAGACAGAGCTATGTCTCTCCTTTGTTAGAAAAACTTAGGCGGAACTCCCATTACAAACCACCATGTTCTCTCAGTTCCCGATGAAGTTAACAAAACAGCAAGATCTTCAAGGTCTTCGGACTTCTGCCCTTAACGCCAGCTCCAATACAACAGCACCACCTACAAGTACTATTGCTTCCCTCGTTCACTTGTAGTATAAAGAACCACATCCCTGGCCCCTTTCTAGCGACCCATCAAACATCTCTTTCTTCAAACATACTGCTTTACCTTAGTTTCATTTGACAAGCACTCCATAATGCTTTTAAATCTATAGCCTTCTACAAAATTAGCTTGTTATATATACTGTGTCAAAAATCTATTTAAGCATTTGCAATAATTGATTCGGTAGCTGCACCATCCTCAGTTCTAGTAGGGGGATAGTGCTAGATCAGAAAGGCCATGTACAGGGAGATTACACTTATACTACAAAACTTTAAGAACCGCATTTTTCATAGTGCCGATATTTAGTATGAAAAGACAGACCCTCAGACCCAAAACATAGATAAAACTACACAGCTTATGCCATAAGTGGTCGACCAAAATGGTATAATAATGGACTCAGATTGCAGGAAAGTCATTAGAGAACAGTGAGCTAGGTTTTCAAAAGTCTCACTTATATACTTACTTACTTACTTACTTATTTACTTACTTACTTACTTACTTACTTACTTACTTACTTACTAACTTACTTACTTATTTACTTACTTACTTACTAACTTACTAACTTACTTACTTACTTACTTACTTATTTACTTACTTACTTACTTACTTACTAACTTACTTACTTATTTACTTACTTACTTACTTACTTACTTATTTACTTACTTACTTACTTACTTACTTACTTACTTA
>JAOBYE010252986.1:0-16419 GCA_025403585.1 Parazoanthus swiftii | reverse complement strand
CCAATAATCAACCTAAGTTTGGGTAAGGGGGATTCCATCCAGACACTCAAATCCTGACCGTGTTTATGAGAAAATTCTGGGAAACTTGTACCTTGTCTATGACTTTAAGCTCAAATCTCACTATTTGTTTGATGAAACATGTAATTTCTAGACCCTGTTAATGATAAATTTTGACAATCTAAAATTTTATATCTTTTTTACGATCTGAAGGTTGAAAAAAAGCATATCCCGAAGGGCAGTACATCCCCATATAGCTTATATATGGGGCATCCCCTTTCTCCCCCACCACCACCCTCACCCCCTCTGGGCCTTTGAAATTTCCAGGTCCAGTAACTTCCTAGACTGGCACTTATCCCAAGTTTTTCTAGTTATATGCATATGAAAGTCAATCCATTACCTACCTTATCGGGACACGAATCCATCATGGGTAACCCCCCCCCCTCCCCAAGCAGAATTGACTGTGATTTTTATCAGTCAGGAGTAAATATGAGTAATTGTTATGTTTAAGGATGCAACATAGTGATGGGGCTGGCGTTTTGATGTAGTTATGAAATGACCACTGGATTGTGAGTCAGACACATTAATCACTCAATTACTTGCTTGGTCTCTGTGTAAATGATTGGTAAATAATAACTATTAAATGATACTGATCAATCCACTGATCAACCGTTATCAATTTACTTATACATAAAAATTCCTTCCATCCTCTTCTTTTTTCTCTTGTCAATCCAGTGAGTTTGTAAAATTCCTCACTGTCCTGACCACAAATTCTGGCTAAATTTAATTTTAGAGTTAACAAATAGAATGAACGATTCCATATTGATAACATCGGACATCAAAATGTGGTTGAATTACCTAATAATTTGTTTTATAATTATTATAATAAAATTGATTTTTAGAAAAATTTTACATAACTCTTTTTGTGGATCTTTTCAGAGATAATTAGTATTGACACATAAGGACACAATTCAGAGTTAACTTTGTAAAGAACAAAAAATGTTATAACTTGTATGTATTTTGATTTGTATTTTATAATATATATATTATTTTGATTTTTTTGTAGAAATACAGAAAATACTCAAGAAAGTATCGAGAGTTTCTGGAGAACAGTAGTATCACATTATCATTCTGTCAAGTGAGATGGTATACGACTCAGTTCAACAGGCTGTTTGTGCAACTTGGGCAGTGGAATGGATTCCTGTTACATGTTTGGTTTAATCTGGGAATAGCAGCTGGCGTAGTGACAATGTGCTCGGCAGTAATAGTGCTGACCATGACACTGGTGAAAGCTTTCTCCAAGGATTCACCAGAGCAAGTGCTTACTCCTGTCGTAAGTTGATCTGAAGGGATAATTAGAAACAACCAAAAGGAAGTATAATTTTTTAAAGTGCAGTGTTAAAACTGCATGTCAATTAATAACTAACAAATAAAAGGCAAAGCCATGGTTAAAGCCCTAATTTCAGGAGAACTGTGATATAATTCTGCCTCCCAACCCCCCCCCCCTCCTTCCCTGGGCCTATAGATCTGAGATCTGACCTCTTATTATTGGAAGTTCTCTGGGTAAATGTCCGACTTATAAAACTAATTAATATTTGTTATTTTTGTTGTGATCATTTGTCATGCAGACCACAGACAGGATAACACAATTGCATTAATTATGAAGTTTACTTACTAGTAAAATTAAATTTTGGAGCCTTCTCTTTAACTGGTCATGTGCTTTTAAAATATGTTTGCAACAAGTAACTTTTTCGTTCTGTCCATGTCAGATGCCAGGGGTGAATGTTCCGTGGAGCCAGGTTTTGTATTATTTTGTCACCCTGTCTGTCAGTGGAATTTTTCATGAAGTTGGACATGCTATAGCTGCTGTCAGGTTGGTACAAAGCGATCAGATTAATAATAATTATTATTGTTCAGGCTTACATAATTTAATAGTTACCCACCTGTCTTAAATTTGCCTGTTTTACCATAATTCGTACCGGTAGTTTAAAAAATAAAAGTTAAGCTGCCTCTTTTTTAATTATTTTTGCTCTTATTCAGCATTTACCTTATCCGAGTTTTTATACATCAGTAGAATCCACTGATGGACAGAAACTATCCTAAAATTATTTTAAAATCCATAATCCAAACAGAATTTAATTTAGAAGGTAAAATTTGCAGAATCACAAGTCTGTTCAACCCTTCTTTATATTGGGGTTCTGTTCAAACCAGTTATGAAATCAGTAGAATGGTGTTGACATAATCTATAGCTAGACAGTGTGATGTCTTTGCCTTACAGGGAACAAGTCAGAGTAAATGGTTTTGGTTTGTTCTTTATGGCAATCTACCCTGGAGCTTTTGTAGATCTTCATACAGAACACCTGACAGTGATATCGTCAATTCGACAGCTAAGAATTTACTGTGCTGGGGTCTGGCACAATATTGTTCTGGTGCTGTTTGGCCTTCTGCTGCTTTGGTCTTTGCCTTATCTGTTGGTCCCTCTTTATATGACAGGTCATGGTGCCGTGGTTCTTAACGTAATGCAGGTGGATATACTTATATTATATGGTAATTTTATTATGTAGTTGGAGATAAGCTTGGGGGTCATTAGAAATTAAATCTGTTGGCCCCCCTTGATATGACAGGTCATGGTGCCGTGGTTCTTAACGTAATGCAGATAGACATACTTATATTATATGATAATTTTATTATGATTGTACATGTAGTTGGAGATAAGCTTGTGGGTCATTAGAAATTAAATCTGTTGGTTCCCCATGATATGACTGGCCATGGTGCAGTGGTTCTTAACGTAATGGAAGTTCATTTTTTGTAGTTAGAAAAAATTTTGGGGATTTCTAGAAATTAGATCTGTTGACACCCTTTGATATAACTGGCCATGGTGTCATGGTTTTTTGCGCAACATATATTTTGGAGGTATTTATAGTTAGAGATACTGTATGTAAACTTTGGGGTCACTAGAAATAATTAGATCTGCATGTTTATCCCTATATATAACTAGTTAAAAGGTTAGTTTAGAGGGGAACTAGAATTTTAATCAGTCTGTCCTCAATAGTGCACAAGATCGGGTCTCTTTAGGATTATAGGCTTCTGTAATATTTTGTGGCCAGGAAAGTAAAGCCTCTGGGGTATCTTCCAGTACCAAACAATTGGAATACTTGCTTGGATTTAACATCAAGAACATTAACTCTTTCAGCCCCAGGCAATTTATCTAACTTCTCCTCACAAAACTCAAACAAAATTATATAACAGGTAATGAGAAATAAGGGATTGATCAAGTAGAATAAGCTGTTGAAGTTGAAAAGCCAAATTCTCCCAAACTGCTTATATAGAAGAATGGAGCTCAGTTGGGAGAATTTACCATCACACCATTTGTCGTGTTTGGGGCTTTAAGGGTTAAATATCATATTCATTTTCAGGGCTTCAGGCAATACTCTCTCCAGCAAAAAAAAAAATATTAAACTTTCCCCAGCATTGTAATTTCCTTTATTGATCTGATAATTAAAGAGATCAATGGAATTGAATTCCTCAACACTAACTCAATCTTCTTTGGTGGCAAAAGTGTTCCAAAATAGCTGGTTTTATTGTTTTGCAGAACTCTCCATTGTATGGGAGTTTGATGCAGGGAGACATAATCCTGTCACTGTATGGTTGTCAAGTCTACAACCAACAGGACTGGAAAAACTGCATAATGAAGACTCTTAAATCACCACAGCATGGCTACTGTAACGACATGATAACTATCTCTCGGCGAGCTTCATTTGTAGGTTAGTTACCAATTCCCTTAAAACCATGACAAACCATTCTAGCAGCTGGGTGCTCGTTGTTTGACTGTTAATGGTCAACATGGCCAATCAAGGCCAATTTCCACTGATTGAGGTTTGGTTTCAATTAATCACAGTTTACCTTGCTCGTTGATGGTTGATCTTGGTTGATTGATCTTAGTTTACAGATGCCATGAAAACTTTAGAAATTAAGAGAAGTAGCACTGATAGTTCAAAGGATGGTCCATAGATCACAGTCAATTGTTGTTGGTCAATTGCTGAACCATCTTCAATTTATTGATTGGTTCTCAACTGCTGGAATGGCCTACTCTTCTAGAACTATATACACACATTTACAATTAGTTATGCTAGCTCCAGAAAGTGTCTATGTTTACCACTGCCTCCTTGGAATATCTTGGGAAGGGATTACAGATTGAAGTAAGGGTTTTAAGGAAAACTGTGGGCCTGAATTGGATGAGGATGATTATTCAGAAATAAAAATATATTTTATGGAGCAAGACAATAACACATGTAATGACAAAGTGTTTGAAAACTATTTTGTGATACAATGTCCCTGGACTTAGTAGTATGATGTTATTATCAAAATTAAGTGACATTTTTAAAAGATCATTATTTTTTCTTCTGTTTCAGCCCCTGCTGTTGAGGTGCCTAGTGGTGATAGTCTTATTGACTGTTGTAAAAATGTGACATCTTCAAGGTTTTGTTTTAAATATGAATCTATTAGTCATCAAAAGGTATGAACTAAATTATAAATCATATAATTATGATCTCAGTTAATGCATTAATGAATTTTACCTTTTTTGAAAAGAATCCAATTTAACCACAAGTAAATAGTTAAACTTTATCCAGCTCCATCTCACCAGATCTTTTCTTTTTATTGATTTGGCTGACAGGGTCATGCCTGCCTCCCTGCTCGAAACACGATGCAGACAAGAATGTACTGTAGCACACCCAAGGATTGTATAGGGCCTGGTGAGTGGTGGTGACATCTTATAAATTACAATATTCAACAATCGTTTTTTTAATTAACCCTACCTTTACTTGGGAGGGGGGGAGGGGGTGGTACTGAAGAGTTTGGTTGAACTTCAGTAGGAAAAGGATCAACAAAGTTTTTCTTTTTGCAAAGGGGATAAGGCTTGTGTGCACCCTTCACTGGACAACTCCAGTCGGCTGATCAGAATCATCAGAAGTAATGGTGCAGATGTGTTATATGTGGGTGACCCATTTCTCCTGCAGTATACAGGTATGAAATGTAAAATCATGATGATGATGATGATGATGATGATGATGATATTGGTGATAAAGATATTGATAATGATCATAAGGATAGTGATGATGATGATGGTGATGATGATGATGATAATGATGATGTTACTGGGGATGAAAATAATAGTAATATTGATAATAATAGTGATAATGATGATGAAGATGATGGTAATGATTATAAACTAGATGATAATGATGATAATAAAGATGATAGTGATGATGAAGATGATGTTGATACATAAACACTAACAAGACAAAGCCTCTAAAAATTGGCTATGCTCCTAAGTTAACATCAGTGGAAGTTTCTGGGCAACTACCCCCTACCCCTCCCCCCTACATTAAGGTAAGGGGCAAGGGTTGGTGGGGTTTAGATTTCAGTTGGGGGGGAGGGGTAGTTTGGTCACTGCCCAGAAATTTCCATCGAACTTTAAGTTTTATGTCCAGACAAACACACGACTGAGAACTAGAAACTTCTCATATCATATCATGTCACTTCACTTCATTTTATCACATGTTATATTATATTATTTATCTATCTCAATATTGTTTTCCCTTTAAATCCCTAACTAAACAATGAGAAGATGGACCAATGGTTTACAGCTAGGATTGTTATATTAATGGTGTGATCTAGTTTAAAGCATTAATTTTTGTCTTTTGTTGCATTTCAGTTGGAGTAATGAATTACTCCCCCAGGAGTCCTCTGCTGCCTTTGGGATTCCCAAGTGTCATAGAAACATTTTTAATGTATCCTTTGCATTTTGTTGCGCATCCAAAATTGGATGAGTTCAGTAGCAAAGTAACCTTACTTAATAATTCATCATTTCACTTTCACAACACTTCACTTTTTGGGTAGCCTGAGTTTGAGACTCTTACATCGGCACTTCCCGTTGTGGCACTTGAGAGACGAGTCTGAGGACTTTAGAGCCCAATGCCCTGATGTGACATTGGCTTGTGCAAACGTTCAAATAAATTTGCCACTCTTCTCGACCAATCAGAAACTCACTGACAGGACTTTTCGACACCTGTCGATACATCTCTTGGTGTCACAACGAGGATGAAAAACTTTGATTGGTTTAGCAATGTAAACAGAGTGACGTCACACTGGAGCATTAGGCTCTAAAGTGCTCAGACTCATCTCTGAAGCACCCGACCAGCAAGCGCTGAGAAAAGAGTCTGAAACTCGGGCTACTTCTTGGGCTGTCTGTTTGTTTTTTCTGAGTATCTATCAGCCATGGGCATAGTATCCTCCAATAGATCAGATGCCAAAAGGAGTTAACTTAACAAAAATGTTTACTAAGACAGGGCAAATTGCAGTGCAATACTGCAAAATTGTTTAGCAAATGTTTACAAAAAAACATGTACAATAATTATATAATTGAAGGTTACAGTCTAAAAAAGGAAAAATACAAACTTACCAGTATCTGCTAAAAGGAGATTATTAAAAGCTTTTTGTTTTTAGGCATACCAATTGTCAATGGCTGGAAGGGGATAACTTTGTTTTTTTGGCTAAACTAGCTCTAGAGATCCTTTAAGTCCTGGGTGTAATGAGATCATTGTATCACACCTTGACTTCTCTTAGATATCTTGTTTCACTATCAGGGGCACTGGCACTATTGAACATGGTGCCTTGTTATTCCCTGGATGGTCAGTGGGCCTTGTTTGCACTGATTGACTATACTTTGAGCTCCTATATACCTCATGAGGACCAACGGAACACACTCTGTAACATAATCCTAACACTGGGAACTTTACTGTTGGTTTCAAATATTATCCTTGCTTTATGGACGTTAGGAAGTTTGTAGTCACCCCAGTGTTACTTTATTCTACTTTAGCCTTACTTTTTGTGTCAAACAGACAAGTGTGGTACATGTAATGCAATGTGAATTCGTTTTTTGGTATAAGAACTTCTCTTTTTAAACTTTATTTAGATTAATTTAACTCATTTGCTCTTAAAAGTCCTCGCCTTTTTTAAACTCAGTAACTATGTTACCAGGGATGTTTATTTACCAAAGCATTGACACTTGAGTGTAAATTGTTTTATGTAAAGTGTTATTTGATTTGTTTTAGGAATGGTGCTGTTTGAGGCCAAGTGTCCATATAAGTAGCCAGGTATTTCAAAAATGGAGATTTTTTTCCGAATTTAAAAAATCTGTATCCACATGTAGTGTTATGGAATCATATTTGACCATCCATACGTATACACAAATACAATTCAAAAACTCTGGACTTCACTCACTGAGCATGTGTGAACTTACTGAGCATGCACATAATTAAATAACTAAGCCCACAACAGTCAAGTTTCTGCACCTGATCTTTGTTTACTTTCGTGTTGTTCATTGGCTTTATGTATCACTTTGTTATTTTTATCATATGATGGCAAACTTCAGCAACAAGACATCAGATTTGAAAACCTATATTTTTGCCCGTCCACACCAATACGGTGGATCTCTGTCTTCAAAAATTTCCACCCTGGAGAATGTTGTGAAAACCTCCAGTTTCAGTGCCTGAAAATGCTGGCTACATGTGAACAGTAGCTGTATTTAAAGGAAAAAAAATCTCCATTTTTTTAAATCACCCGGCTATGTGTAGATGGGGCCTTAGTTATTATAATTTATTATTTTATTATTATTGTTGTTGCTACGTGTGAACAGTAGTCATACTCAAAGGAAAAAATCTCCGTTTTTGAAATCACTGGCTCTGTGTGGACAGCTAGGGCCTAAGTTATTATAATTTTAATTATTATTTATTATTATTGTTGTTTTTAACTGTTTTCGCCATAAAAATGACAGTGACAATCATGACAATTCCTGTAACAAAGCACTATTAAACATGCATACGGAAAATGGTGCTATATGAATTGTTTATTATTATTAACATAAATTGTTACTGTAGTTCTAATCTTTATTTTGATTAGTGACAATGACAGTGGGAATAGCAATCATAACAAATGATGACAGTGAGAATAATAGTGATGGTGATAATGACAGTGAGAATAATAGTGATTGTGATAAATGACTGGGACAGACATAACTGTGGACAAGATAGTAGATTGTCTAATAGATAGTTAGACAATCATATACATTTAGGCAGTCAATGGGTAATTAATATTAAAAATTGTAAATTGTTAAATTTTTAGACTGTATCGTAACATAGGGCCACATCATGATAAGCTCTACAGCTAGCTGCCATCTAGTTATTCTTTTGCTGAGTATAAATAAAAGCTATTATTATTATTATTATTATTATTATTATTATTATGTAATTAAATTTTGGGCATTTTTCAGCCCTTGTTATCCAAGATTTTAAATTATTATAACGAAAGGGAATATTTGTGTGTTCTGATTGGTTCTTGAACAGTTTGCATCTCCCATAATGTCCACAACCTAATGATCACACAGACATAACTGGACAAACAAAAGATTTTCCACTGTATGCATTATACTGCCGCTCAAACACACAAACACCCACTTTCCTCTAGCAGTTCCTTCATTTGACTCTCTCTGGCTTTCCTATTCTGTTAAACTTATACTAAGTGGACCACAGACTCAAATTCAAGGGTTTTTCCAGGTTCCTATGAAAAACCCTTTGTTTTTCAAGGAATCCTAGGCCTTAAAAAAGATCCCAAAATTCAAGGTCTGGAATTCCAGGTTTTCCTGTTGGCATACAAACCCTGGTTTTACAGATCTGAAACAGAGCTTGAATCTCAGATTTTTCTGATCTTGTTCAGTCTTAACTTGGTCAAATCTGAGCATGTGTTTTTTTTAAAAGTTTGTTCTTATCATAGAAACCATGCATGTTAAACACATGTAACAAGTTTCAAAACATAACAAAACTACTGCAGCCAGAATAATTTTTTGTGATAGTGATAAGAGAGAAATAGAGGCTTATATCCAGTGAGGACTTAAAATGGAAAATCGTTAATCGATTTTTTGTGTGAGGTGAGCTTATAATTTGGGGGGAGTTTATTAACGGATAATTGTTTATTCTGGGAAGTTCCCCAAAGTTGGGCCAAAAATAGAAATTAAAATATACCTCAAAAAAGTCATCAATGCATTTTCCCCTTAAATTTGGCTTTGAGAGTCTCAGTTTACAAAATTTATAAAACTTATTGGCTTTTTGCTGGACTGTGGAGAAACATACATGGAACACGGAAATTGTTAGTACCTGGTCACCCTTGGTTTAATTTGCATCCTCCCCCAACAAAATTCCTGGCTATGGGCCTGTACCCTTTATATATCAATAATAATTTATAGTACTTATTAATAAGTAGTACTGACATCTTGTAATGGGATATGAAATGATAAACAAGCAATTTGGCTAGATAGGAAAGTTTTCTAAACCCTCCATTTGATCAACCCTTCAACATGTTCTGTAAACAGTTTAATATTTTTCCCTTTCTTTTCACTGTTTCTTTAATATATAGTTCAAGTTTGAAATCCTTTCCCTTTTATTAAATTCTAGCAGGGAAAAGGGGCTCCTTTTGTGCAGTGCCACCCACTATAGCGAGTACCCCTTGCCAGGTTTGACAGAGGCCTTACTGCAGTGTTTATTGATAAAAATTATGGCAATAAAATAGCTGTGTTGATGTTATACATTTTGAATATCTTTATTCATCCGCAGGTGTAGAACTCATATTTATATACCAAACTACATGTACTTATATGGTCTAGTAAACCTCTCTTTTGACTGAATAAGCCATCGCTATGTACAAAATAATATTTCATAAATGTTTTCTAAACCAGCTGAAAAGCATTGATGTCCATGGGAGTCAGTTGCTAGCACAAACTTGCCATGCAATAATTGTGAAAAGTTCAAATGCACTATTGTGACTGTACAATTGTTTGAATTGCAAGTAAACAATTATGTAAAACTATCTTGTTTACATCAAAACAGTGAAGAAATGACTTTTGAATGAGTTTGGAAACAAACAAAATCGATCACAATCTTTTGTATTCATCTTGCCACAACTCTCTCAAGTGTTCAACTTGTAAATAAAGAATTTAGACTATTCCAGAAACTTTGAGACAGTATTATTAGTTTGAAACCAAATATGGCTGTTACAGAGTGTGGAGGTAAACACTTTAATTTATGTATCAACTGTATTTACCATTGCCAAGTTTTCGGCTGTCAGAGATACAAAAATTTTCCTTAAGGAACAATTTGTTATATGACAACAAAAGAGTTAGTTAAAAGTATTTGCATTCATCAAATAAATTAATGTTGCTTTCAAAATAAAATCCAGTTGAATCATGAGCTCTAGAAACTGTTTGTATCTATGTTTCATCCTGGTTATCTGTTGTCCCGGGTTTGTCACCATCTTCATTTTTTTCATCATCAGCAACTTCGGAACTTTCTGGTATGTTATTCCCTTCAGCCGTTGCATCATCAGCAGTCTTTGAAGGGTCCGACTGAGGTTCTGCTGCCTTGGCCTCTGCAGCAAGCTTTGCAGCTGCTTCTTCTGCTTTTCTTTGGTGTTCAGCTGCTAGTGCCGCAGCTTCTCTTTCTGCAATTTTTCTTGCTTCCTCTTCCAATTTGTAGTACTTTGCAATTCGTTTCTGTACAACATCTCTGATTATTGCTGTTGGTAAATGTGACAATAGCTTAAATTAGTCTTTGCCTTAGTTTTAGGGATAAAAAGCAACTGAAAATAGATCTGGGCCCAGTTTGAAAGTGAAGGCGGGCTGAAACGAGTGCTGTAGGACACAAGTTACCTAGCTTAAGGGGGTCTCTAGGTTTTTTCAAAATATTGCTGAAAGTATGTCTAGTAAGCTCAAATTATAAATTTTGTTTTCCAATGTCATCTCAATTTCATAACAAAAAAGAAGTCCCTCCTTATCCATTCAATACATATACATCCAGAGTTGGGAAGAAAAGCAACTATTCTCTTCCTTCAGTTCAAGCTCAGGCCCATAGTTTCCATCGAGAAATGTTGGCAGACCAGCCAACTCCCCCTTAGAAAATCCCCTTTTTGTAGCAACACCTCTGTTACTATTTCTCAAACTGCAATAATGTATCACTAAAATTAATACAAAATGTTGCAAATACTTACCATCCAACATTGTTCGAGAAACCATGGTGTTGTTAAGGTTTTGTACGACCTTGTCCATTATCCAGGGCATGAAGTATGTTTCAACATCTGGCAAACAAAAACAGACACCAACATAAGCTCCTGTTATGGTCAGATTATGTCTTTACAATTGGTATGTAGTCCTTGAACTATGCTATTTAATTATAAGATCTATTGTTTCCCGGCCGGTCTGAGTCATGAATGATTACAATCATAAAACTTGTAATTAAATTGTCTGGAGATACGACAACTGCAACCACTTTAGCAAAAATAACAACTCAAAGACATGTACATTACTTTATTCCTGGTGGTTTCAAAGTCCTTGATGTATGTCTTTTCAAATCATAATATGAAAACTGAATTTCAAGTGCAGGTCAATGGGGAAACTAGTCATTAAATACAAGTGACAACAACAACTGGTACATACATAGGGCACTGAAGCTAAGTTTGACCAGCTAAGACTCTAGCTCTTCTTACTTCTGAATCATTTTCATTCTGAATTGCAGTGATCAGACAAAATGCCAAATAAAATAAACAGTAAATAAGAAAGTAACTGACCTCTTTCCACAGGATCGTAAAAGTATCCATTTTCATTTAGTGAACCAAAGACTGATGGAACAAGATCAGCAAGGTAGCCCTGAGGAAAAAAATAATAAATCAGAACAAAATTAGAATCGAGATGGCCAGCCAAAAGATCATGAATTATTTCCTATTTCTAGTGCTACTGTAGATCTTCATATTTAAGTGAAATGCTTCCAAAAAAACAATTATCAACATGGTATTTTAAGTACATATGTTGCACAATTTATTGATTCAAAGGATTCATATATTAATTTCCATCTGAATTAATCCCATTTATTTATTAACTACAAAAAAACAAGTTTTCAGATACATGATTTAATATTCACTAAACTTCATTCCACTGCTGCTGCAACAATCTGTAGTTATTTTAACTGTGAAAAAATACTTTAATTAATATTACTTTTCAAATTACCTGTGCAAATGCACGAGCTGCAATTTTTTCTCCAGTTTCTTTTTCTTTTCTCAACACCTCAGCCTGTTGTCTCATTCGCCGTTCCTTTTCTTCCCGATGCCTTCGTTCTTGTTCTTCCAATCTCTGGGTTTCCACAAGTTCTGCATTTCTTAGTTCCTCAAACTGCCTCTGCTGTGCTCGAAGGTTTGACAGTTCTTCCTCTTCCATCACCTCTAACAAAGCTTGTTCTACTGTTTTTCCCACTAGGACTTCCAGGATGGGTTTTACTTCAATGTCAAAATCAAATAGCTATAGAGTAATAAATGATTATGCTGTTAGAATACATTAAGCACTTGCTTTAACTGAATTTGTTATTTGTTTGAGTGTGCTAAAGTTTTGTTAAAAAAGAATTGTTTAATCCTATTTGATTTATAAGTTAGATCAATGTTATAAATGGGAATTTTCATATACTAAATAGCATTTTTCCTTTTGTTCATCATATTTTCTAACCATGAAAATCCTGATGTTTTTCTTTTGAATAATTGAAATTTAACAAAGGAGCTATCTATATACAGGAGGTTAGCAGCTTCATTACATCTACGCAAATCTTCATTTTTTGAGGCATTCTAAGCTGTCAGAATTTGCCCTGTCTAGTAGTAAAATTTATCACTGACATTTGCTGTTAGTGTAATACTAGCCAATCATAATACAGTCAATATGTTCTCAATTAGTCAGTGATTTATTTTCCTTAAGTTTCTCTATATCAACATAAAAAGGAAATACAGCTTTGTATAAAGACAGTTCTATTTACCTCGCCTTCCAAGATCTGTGTTGCAACATCCACCCCACTTTTTGCAGGAATAAACAACGGTGATGGGGGTCTGTCTAAAAATGCATCTGTCTGAGTTTCTACATCAGCTTCTTCAACCCTATCACTAAGTTCTTCTAAGTACAGTTCAGTTTGTACATCAATGTGTTTTCTTCCTTCAACAGGCTCCGGGGATTTGGGTCGTAGCTGATCTTTGGCTCGCTTTCTTGCAATGGCTCTTCTTCTAGCTTCTTGTTGTCTTTGGATTTCAATTGGATCTGGTTGAGCAGTCTGTTGAATTTGATTGTATATAAATTGAATAGGAGTTCAAGTACAATGTTAAGTTAATGTTAAACAAATTAATTGAATTGAACAGGATACTTACAGCTGGTAAAGTACGCTGGGCATAGGTGTTTCCTCTGACAATTCTTTTGTCATACATAATATTTCCATATGGTGCAGGACTTTCAATTCTGTCATGAAAAATATTATTTATATGTTTAGTGAATAATGAACTTGCTTTCACATCAGTACCATAAAATAGCAACAAATGAAACCACAACGATATCCAATGCTTGAGTGTTGAATTGTCAAACAATAAATCAGCAGACATTCCAACCCTCCTGATTTTCCTGGGAGTCTTGTGATTTATGGTACATTCTCCCTGTCTCCCAATTTTTGCCAAAATATCCCAGTTTTTGGTACAGTTCGAAAATTGAGATTCAAGTTATACAAATAAAAGTTGGTTTGAGTGATAAATGTGGAAATGGAGTAATAAATCTTGGTTTTGCTCCAAAACCAAGCGTGTTTTGTGGTTGACTGTAGTTGCCTTGTTCTGTAGTTGTATTCCCCAGTCTTCTTTCAGAAGTCCATTAAACCCATCCAATTTTTTTCAAAGGGTTAAGTAGTGGGGAGGGAGGTGGTTATGGTAGGGAAGGCAGTGGTACAAATTAACCTCCCTATTTTCAACCTTCAGAGGTTGGAATTTCTGAATCAGTGAAGCAAGAGTTCTCATTAATACATGACTACTAACATCATGTAAAGTGTTAGTTCCTAGCAAATATTTTTTAAAAGCAGCCTTGAATCTAACATAAACAGTTTGATCATGAATGTAATCAAGAATTCAAGGGAAATCCACAAGTGTCTTTTTCTTCAGGCTAGGTCCACACGCTTTTATAAGAGATAAATATTGATTCCACTCTTTAAGTGGGAATGGGTTAAGCATCTGTTTATATTTCTTTGCCGATACAGTCTATTTTAATATTTTGATTAGATCGATTAGGTCTGCAGTATATTTATTGGTTCAGATCTATAAAATTTCACCAAAATTAAGTTGTCTTCGGATGTTTCTTTGCATAGGAAAATTCTCCATTGTCAGTGAACGTTCCACGATCCCAAATCTACTGCACTGCACTTGAATTTGAAATCAAAGTTATGGATTGTATTATTCACTGCAGTACAATTATTACAATAATTATGTTTTCCTCGCAGTAAAAATTTTAAAGTATACGGTTCTACATTTTGCTGCAAACTGACCAAACAAAATATCAACATGGGGCAATTATCAATATTAACAAAAATACTTTGTTTCTGATGGTAAGATCCTTTAAATTACTTACTCTTGAGTTAAAGGATCTCTGTACTTCTTCCTTTGCTGAACTGGCCGAGGTTGACTTGCGAAAGTGTACGTTCGCGATCCATCTCCTTTTTGCACTGCGACTGCCATCTCTTATTTTAGAGTATATCTCAAATCAAAGTTTTCTACGCGTTCTAAAATATCTATTTTACAAGCTTAAATTAAAATATAGCTAGAATTTCTTCCTCAAACAACTCCGACTATCGAAAGCTAAGGGTATTTCAGTCTACTTCACCTCCACAACATGGCGTTGCCAAAGAGCTGTTTGGTGAAAGCAACAAGAGAAAACGTCATCGTTGTTATGACAACCAAACAAGTTTACACCCCGCCATTTTTTCTTGCTCAAAACGTTTGATTTAAGCTCAACGGTAATTGGCTTATTGGACAAAAGAAATACAACCAATTACAGAGTGTGTTAGAATCGTGTCCGCATTTCGAAAACGAGGTTAGTGCCAGTCTCTCTCTACAACTCTTACAACATGGCGTCTGAAACTGAGCGTGAGACGGTCGACCTAAATCATCCGGAGGTTTTGTCTCGAGAAAAGCTCGTAGAAATCCTTATCGATCGTCGATTACCTCCAGAAGAAGTCCAGGATCTGGAAAAACATGCGCTTGTTGAGTTATATTATAAAGTTGTTGCGCCCTTGCCGCAGCGACTGCACCAACTTCGTCGTTCCAAACGCTGTGTTCCCATGACTGACAAGAGTCGTAGCAGTCCAGACTCAGGCAGTACAAAGAGTTTAATAATATCAGGAGGGAGAGAAACAAGAAAACGGTAAGTGCATTAGATTTCGCGGGACTAGGTGTGGGGAAATGAAGCCATCATTTCCTCTTTCCGATGCCTAAGACCTAACAACAACATTTAAAAAACTAATTCAGTTTATTACTTAAATTGTAACATTTAATATATTTTAACACATCCTATGTTGTACATGTACCTAATACGTCATTGTTTATTAGGCCAACGGTCGTCAGTCAATATCAGATAATAGATTTCTTTGTTCATGATTTTATACTTGCAAGTACGAGTTTTTCATGTGGAGCAAAGTGAAAGTTTCTCTTTTTGCCTTTGGTGGTGGCAGTGCCAAGGAGCCTAAAATTTGTATGGAAATTTGATCAGAAAGTCAACTTTAAAAACCAGCCAGGGAATAAAAAACGCCATGCAAGGCCTTTAAACAATATTTAATCCAAGACTAAGAGTTCCAGTACATCTTCAGCATGGTTGAAACTGGTCTTGCATTCAAAAATATTCTGCTGTTTACTGAACACAGGCACTTGATAGTACTGTAAGTTGTATTTATATCTTTGAGTGACTGGTGATACCAAGGGATGCATGCTGCTTGACTACTATTCGTGATTAGCAAAATGTTCTTTGCATCATCCAAAGGTATATCTTTTTTATCTAAAATTATCTGAAAGCACTTTTCTGTTGGTGATCCAGTTGTATTTGTTGATGAATTTGGAGTTTGGGTCTGGATTTGAGTTCAGAGTCAAAAACTCTGTGACCAGAAGTCAGTGGTGGATCCAGGGGGGCATGGGGGGCCAGTGCGCCTCCCTTTTAGGTGGGCCAAAATTTAATTGCCAACGAGCGATCCGAGCCAAGAGGCGAGGATCGCGAGGCGGCAGCATTATAGAGCCGATGCGTGTGTACGAGAGCTGCAGCCAGAAAAAATCTCGATCGAAAAGTGTAATGTAACAATAGGTGCAATTTAAGCCAATCACAGCACGAGTTTTGTGTGTGTGACGTCATGCGCGCGATGTCGCTTCGTTCTTTGAAGATTGCGACGATTGCGAGTGGTTTAGATGAGTAAAGATTGACCATTTTATGCTCTTGTTTGCGTTCTTTTTGTAGTTTTTCAACTGTGTGGAGTTAAGTAGAGTACTGGAGTA
>JAOBYE010252875.1:0-16420 GCA_025403585.1 Parazoanthus swiftii | reverse complement strand
GGGAGGGGAGTGAGGGAGGGGGATAGTGCCCGCCGGTTGATTTCAACCGTCGAGATTCAAGCTATAACCACCAAATCTGGTGATGTTTTCCAAAGTTTATTGGAGAACGAAATTCTAGAAAAATCTCGGGTTAAGGACATCACTGGTTGCCATGGCAATGCCGGTTTCGACGCCATGTTTGACAAATTTTTACCTTCTTAACATTTTCATCCAAACATTAACAAAATGTTTCAAACAAGTGATAATTCGTAGTCTTGATCAGTTTTGCGAACACTTTTTTCAGAGAAAGTTAAATGTTCAAACCTCACATGCGACATCAATATTTCCATCAAATACCTTACTTGTCACTTATTTATTATTACTTGTCATTAATCTTCTTCTGCTTTGTTCGCAACGTTTTCCAACAAAATATACTAGGAATAGTTTGACCGCCATCTTGGCTTTCTTAGAAGGTATTGGGCAGTTTTTTACGTCACAAACCACGAACAATATTTGCTGTATTCCAAAAAAAATCCCACAATTGACTTCAAGACTAAGAACTAGCATTTTTAAAGATTTTGGTACTGTATGATAAAAATTGTTAAAAAATTCGAAATTTGACTAAACATGGTGTCGAAAACGACGTTGTCATGGCAACAAGTCTTGTTCTCCACTAAAAAATAGGAAAGTCGGATTTTGTGGTTATTACTTAAGTATCAAGAAAATATAAATGTAAACATGCTCCCATCGGGAATACTGAATGTTCGTAAGTGGAGGCCATTTAAAAATATGACTGACAACCGTTAACTATTTTAGAACAAGCCAGTTCTGTCGTCTGCTCCAGAAACCTATTATCACAAAAAACCCAAGAGTTCCCTTTTCAAAATTCATCTTAGTACGCTTATACAGGGCTTTGTAACCCTCAAAGTGGTTGTTGCTAAAGCCCTTCTTCCTATTTAGAGGTGTTAGAAAACCTGCACGACCCTTGCTTTACTTAAAAAAATCACCTTGGTCGCGACAAGTCTTAGGGCCTGCCCACACTAAAGCGTTTTCGAAACCCTTCGTTTTCGTTTTATCAAAAACTCATCCATTTTCCGCGTCCACATTAGCGTTTGCCGGTTGTTTTCACACATCTACACTACAACGCCGAACTGTTTTCGAAAACTATAGTTACTTGTACTGGGCATCAAAACCTTTTCAGCGAAATTGAAATTGTCCCACCAGGCACTTGTTTGTCCTGGTCGTATCCAGAATCGCTTGATTTGATGTGGGCGCTGCCTTTGCCTTGTTGCCAGAACCTACCGCAATCCTGCATACTGTACATTTCCAAACTTGATACAAATAATAAGCAATTCAAAGCTCTGTTCAGATGCAAACACACAAATAAACTCTACAATAACAAAAACAAACTGGAAACAATCAAAAGTTTACCTGCCGCCATATTGAGAATTGTTGCCACGCAGGCACATACAGGCCGCGATCTTGGTGATGGTATGGATTGGGGACGAAAGCACTTGAAATTAACACGTAATCAAAATCAATAACGTCGCACTGTCATGCCACCAAAACAATGATCTGCGTTCCAAAAAGTCTCCGTTTCAACTCTCTCCGTATTCCATGACCAAGGACTCGGTTTTCCATCGTTTTAGTGTGAACGAGAGGTGAAATTACGCACTGATTCTTTTTGCGTTTTCTAACAAACTGTGGACGGAGCCTCAGCATTCCAAAAAATGAGTCACAGAATATACCGACTCATAACAAGTTTTACGACGACTAACTTTTTAGCAACTCTTTCTTTTGACGAATTTGCGTAACTTTTGTGCATCATGGGGTGGGACGGATGGGGTCGATTGCAACTTTCTAAACGATTCTTCTGATCGTATTGGAATTGGCAAATGTGTTAGGCTGTCTTCTAGTTTTCAGTTTAGTAGTTTGGTCACGTGCACCCCAATTTGACGCCATGGTTACCATATCCAAAGAAATGTGCCCACTTTTGAAAAAAGCGCATTTTCAGTATCTTTTCCCAAACAGCCATGTCATTTAAAGTAAGTCCTCATGTCGTAAGTGCTTGTTTAATTCTAAACGCAAAAATGGAAGTGCTGAAGAAGTTGTTTTTTTTTTCTTGAGAAAATTTAATGTACTTTCCACTGCTCTTAGAGAGTCAAAAGGGGGTGGCATTTTGAAATCAATGTCAAACACGCGTTTTCTGGTAAGTTAGTGCTATCAGAGAACTATTGGGTAGGTATTAAGAAAAATAGACAAAAATTCTAAAGCTGATCAGAATATCCTTGCCGCACTCGCTCCAACATGCATTCTAGGGTAAAACTGCGGATATATTTTACCACTTTGCATATGCTCAAAGGTTTATTGACAAGAAAGCTAAATTTTTCGAAAGGCTAACGGCACGTATTGTCTGTTTTAGGTGTGGCGTTGATTAAGTTGAACTTAAATTATTTCTCCTGCTAAGGTGAACAACAATAAATAGAATTAGAATGCGTTATGCAAGCTTCAATGCGTTTACAACAAAATTGTACAGGCATACAAAGAAAACAGATGTTATTAACTCAATGAAATGGAAATAAAGAAAACTGAATGCTTTACATGAATAACCATAGATTTTGTTATGGCAGAATGATGTGATTATTCAAATGGTGTTTCGATAGATTAAGATATTTTCGTTCTAAGCTATTTAAATAAAGAACATAAAGGCAAACTTCTAAAAAAGAGAAAAAAAGAGAAAATTCAACGATTCGCAGTTAACAATTCTCTCAATACGGTCTTGTAAGTTTTGATGATACACTGACTATTTCCTTTCGAAATCTGTACGTTTTATGGTGAGTCAGTCAAAAAATAAAGGAAAAGTAGAGTTCCAAATTTGCAAGCAGTCTTTGCTAGCTAGTATATATTTTAAAACATTGAAAATGACTCCCTCGGGCCTTACTTTAACTAAGATTTCGTACATATTGAGGTTTTAATATTCAAAACAATTATATGTGAGAACCCATGCTATCTACTTCCGATTGTTGTTATTTTGAACACTTTGTTCCCGTGAGTCTGGACTTTTCACCTAAATCCACTTTGCCCTTTAATACTTGAAAAAGCAAAAATCATAACACGACAAAATGCATAAACATAAAAACAAATTAAGGAATACGGGAAACACTTAAAAATGACTTCCGTTCGCATTAAGAAGGTTCGTAAACATAAACACAGTAAAAGCTCTCTACTTGTTTTTTAGATAACGATTTCAAGTTATCCACGTAAACATTTCCTCTCAGCAGTCTCGTAACCTTGAAGTATCGTATGAAGAACGGCGTTCTATAAGCTAGCCCCCACAAATGTGTTCTTTTAATCAGAAGAACAAGGTTATGTTAAAGTTACGCTGACATTTGCAGATAAAATCTAGCAATGTTAGGTGGTAAAGCAGCTTGCGTGTTTTGAATCAAAATATTTGGTAACAGAATGTCGATTGTTCCGAAACAAAATAATGCCTTTGGGGCATGCTTTAAGGATTTATTCATCGTATATTGAATAAATGGATATAAGAGCAAATTTCAAAATTTCAAACTAAAAGCAACATACACTGTTCAGTCATTACTTTCCGATTAAGGCTTGCCACTGCAAACGGAAATTAAAATCCGCAGGGAGAATCTGAATGGATTTCATTTCCGGCATTCAAAAGTTAAAGCAGATGCTTTAGTTTGATAAACTTACAAGGTAAGTAGGAAGCTACCCCTTAAACCCCGTCTTGCAAGTCGTTCTGAAAATGTGTACTACTTTCATTTCAGTTCTGCACGCAACAAATTTAAAGCACGTGTTTACGAAAAACGTTGTATATAGACTATATTCACTCGAGCAATTGTCAAATTGACCCCTTCCCCTCGATTTTTTTGGCTTTAAAGTTTTGCTTTAGCCAAATACTAAAAGCTTGTGTTCCACCTGACCGAGTTCTTAGAGTCAGTAGATGACGTCTTGTAGGTCATTATCAGGCACGCGAACACGATTAAAATGCGTATAGATGACCTTGTGTGGAGCAGCACTCGCGCAAGACAAGGGTTACCCATTTTCCAATGAGTTTTGAAAACCTCGCGTGTTCTGAAAAGCAAATGCTAAAAGGGTCTTTCCTACACGATGTCGTCAAATTTTTAGTCCCAGTCTCCCTCAGCGCGGTCATTTGACTCTGAGGATATAGAAAATGGCGCAATTTCCACGTTTCGGAACGCAAACAATACTAGTAGAACCGCGTTATTTGAAAGTAACTATTCGATTAATTGAAGTACATCGTATTAAGTCTGAGAAAGCCAAAAGAGTTTAGATCTCTTATGCACTTTAACATATTTAAATGAAAACTTTGCGCACCAATGGAAAATCATAAAGCATTTAATTTATTGGAAGTTAATTGACATGTGATGTAATCAATACGTCATAATGACGTCATAACTGTCAAAACTTGCTAATCAGCAACAGAAAAACGTACATACGTTTCTGACCGGAAACAAATTAAGTGCTATAAATTGATAATCAATCTCCCCTTGTAATTTTTAAAAATAAAAGTATTTTACACAATTTTTACACAGTTTTGCAAAATATGCCTTTTCAGGGACAGTTCAACGTCCAAATCTTACAATAGCTTATAGCTGTAACTTCGATATTTTACCAACATCCCTTGCCAATTAATGCCAATCAATACTTTTTCGCTTTGTTTAGATTTTTAAAGGTAAATCTACCAGTAGCTCGTGACGCTTCAAAACAAATCGTGGCCATCTTGGGTTCCTAAAAAAAGGTATTGCGCACCAATTATGGCGTAACATCACGTGCAATGATAATTATATTAAAAAAGCACTAAACTAAGGAACTAGAGGAACCTATCTAAACCTTTTACTTTAAACATGAACAAGAACAGTATTTGGGGAGCGTTTTTAGTTCAGACCCAATACTTGCCAATAAGAAAGCACTCAAGTTAGTTTGGAAGAAATGGTGTCCGGCATAATTTCGTATCGGTTTGATCTAGATGGATCCCAGCAGACCTTGTGGACTTAAAACATAAAACTTTAACAAAAATGTAATTGAGAATAAAGAAATCCAGACTGAGGTGATAGAGAGCACTTCTCATGTTTCGATCATACTTTGTATATCAACTCAGTAACAGCTAAGATTACGTATGCTATTTATAAAACTGTCATAGCTTAGCTTGACCGTTGCTAAGGCAACCAAATAATGACCAAGTATGCCACGTGCATCCAAAATTTCAATTCAATTGATAACTAGTTAGCGAAATCAAGGAGGGGCTGATACAACCCCCTCCTGAGAGGGGAGGGGTGGAAAAAGTACCCCCTGAGAAAGAGTTAATAAATTCTGGAAACAGTAACAACAATTGGAGATTTACGTTTAACTTGGAGAGACACCAACGTTTAACGGGGTGGGTCATTTCTGAAACTCGCTAACTTTTCAAAGAATTTCCCATTTTGAATAAAATTATCTAGTCATCATCCTCATTGCCATAACAACTTTATTTCTGATTGACACGCTTTATCTACTTTTCTAGTTTAGTAACCATAGATGTCATTTGACCACCCCACAATTAAGATTTTCGCCCTTTTGGCCGTCATATTGGATATAGGCTGAAACAGGAAAATGTTCAAAAGGTAATAAAATAATTGAATATAGAACAAATTTGGTAAAAAAAATTTCTATTTTTTGTTTCAAATTTGGTTTACATAATAAATTTTGCATAAATGAAAATTGATGACGTCATCCAATTAACGTCAAAAGATGTGTTCTTAATTAGACTACAAGTACTGCAAATTTTATTTTAATTACTGTAAAGCTTCAGATTTTAGTTGGAAGAAACCTTGGGGGGAGGGGTGTCACTAGGACCCCCATAAAGTTTAAGGGTTAAAACTACATTTTGTATTTCTAACAACTTTAAAATTAATCAATAAGATTTTCTAAAGTCGTAAAGGTCCCTATTGGCGGCCTTTAAACCAAAATGGCGAAAATGTGGCGTCATATTACGTCATAACTACATTAACTAGTTGCCAAAGAGTACCTTATGGACAAGTTAATTGTACTAACTTTAGCTCATACTAGAAAAGTGATAACGAGGGAAGGGCAACCCACTTAACTTGCACCCCCATGTATTTAACATTAGAAAGCCCGGTAGAGGTAGGTTCAAAATAAAGCCATTCAAATAAACACATTATATATAAATTTGTAATCAAATGATATTTTACATATTGGGCTGAACAGAAATCAAACTTAGCCAAAGTGTAGAACATTTTGCTTTTGACGTCGATTCTACAAATTATTGCAACTACTTTTGTTATTTCGATACACCTCTTAGTGTTTTGTTGCGGTTGAACGTAATTTCTTATTTCAACACTATTTCCTATCAATATTGATTAAAACGTGACACAGCCCCTTAAAACGATAAAAAAAAACCGACATAAAATCACAAGCTCCCGAAATGTGTATTGCTCCTTTCGGAAAACTATACCTTAGTACACAGCCATTTTCGATTGTTTTCGTGCTGTGGCGGACTGCAGCTCCTTGTTCGGAACAAAATATGTTCTTCCGTTTTCAAACTCATCATCCTGTTTATTTTTTCGTAAGTGTTTTTTGCCTCCTTTCGAAAATTTGCGTTGTAAAACGAATATAGAACGGTGTTAATGAAGGGACTCAAATAGTACATGTATCCCATGAGAGTGTAAGATGCAAGCGCTATCTTATTCATTCTTGGAACCTCTAACACACTGGTGGCAACTAGCAGATCCCGTATAAACACAACTCCCCACGTTACGGAGAATGTGACCACTGCCAATACAAGCATGCGCAGTGACTTCATTTTTGACTTGGCGAACACTCCATTCATAGTTCCAACTTTGCTTCTTCTCCATAGCTTCACAGTTGTTAGTGAGTAAGTTGTAACCATGACAGCCAGAGGCGCAAAGAAAGCAAGGATAAAATACACAAAGAAGGTTATCTGTCCGGCTTTGTCAGTAGATATCCCACATGAGTACTTCTGCTCTGATTCAGTAGCATTTGCTTGACCATGCGAGGAAATTTTGAACAATCCATACATATGGTTGTTGCGCAACAATTGCAAGGATGCATTATGAGTAACCTGAACAGTAACCGAAATGTTTATTTTCTTTGTGACGTTTTGTACCACCTCTAGTTCAATGCTATTAGCACTGTAAAGGAAAGGTGCGGCGCATAATACTGCATATATCCACGCCGCTGATAGCGCGTGCAAACGTTTAATTGGAGAGGCCAACTGTTTTAATGGATGCGTTATGTTGAAATACCGGTCAAGAGCAATTCCTGACAGGAGGAAAAAAATGGTGGCGGCGCACACGCGTGATATAAAAAACTGAACCTTACATTGAATGGGGTTTGGATCATTTTTGGCTGTAAATGTAACAAAAAGAGGTGTTCCGACCACTAGGACGAATAACTCTGTAACAGACAAATGGAAAATGAAGTAGTTTGATAAGTTCTTTTTGATCATCTTGCTCTTCATCATCACTATGCATATTCCGACGTTAGTGATGACGCTAACAATGGCAAGAGTCCCCAGAACAGAATAGAGTACCTTGGAAAAGTCTTTGTCTAACTCTAAGGTCTCTGAGATAGGAAATGTTGCCCATCCAGCAAAAAACGCTTTTTCATCATGACGTCCAACGGTACTTAGGTTTGTTCTATTAGCTTCCATGTTTACTTCGGTAAGAACAATGTTTTATACTTGTACCAAATTGCTCACTCGTTTTGTTTTTGCACTGAAAAGTCGGTCCTACTTGGAACAGCTTATTGTCTTTTTTACTCAAATATCTTTTTGGTGAGTTCAAATTATATTCCCTTTCCAGATAAGATCAGCAAACTTTATAGACAGCCCATTAGAGTTCAGCTTCTGATGAGAACAGTGAAGCTGTCAATGAATACTGTTCCACTCAGTCGTTGAATTTGTAGTTACATAGAACACTGCCTTCTGGAGTGAATTTCTTCGAATTTATAGTTTTACAGAACAGTACCTTCTTCTCTTTTTTTGTAAGAACAATTTTAACTTGTACAAAACTTAAAGCTATTATTGCTTTTGAACCAACTTCTGTCTTACCTGGAAAAGCTCATTCATTTGATTTTTTACCCAAATAAATTTCTTTTCGTGTGTTCCGTCAAATTGTGTTCTTCTTATCGGATACAGTCAGCAAACATTATAGACAGCACATAAGAGTTTATCCTTTGATAGCAAAAAAAAGAAGCTTCCATGGGTTACTGTTCTACTCAATCGTCGAATTTGTAGAGTTTTATAGAACACTGCCTTCTGGAGTGAGAAGGGTAGAAGAACACATAAAAATACCTTTTTTCAATTTGTGATCATGCACGAAGACAAAACCACGTTGACCGCACACTTCACTTGGACAAGATATTCATTAGAAGACTCTTGTGTTTGTAGATGTTTTCTAAATCGTCAAGGATCCTCAGTAAAGTGCACTAGCAACAGCTTTGTAGTGTGTCTTTTCTCGTGTTGTCGACTGATATACAACTTAGCTACTATTACACGAATTTGCTTTATTATCTACTCATGGACTTACCAACCAAAAGAGTTAAGAGAACAGTGCTCGTGATATATGTTGTAATATATATCTGGCCGCCCTTTCTCTGATTGCTTTCACTTACGTCAAATCAAAGAACGATACACCTGCTCTTCAGCACACTTTTAATCAAGTTTTGATTTCACTTTACAGTTCTGAGTGGATGTGTCCGGTGTCTTGACAATCGTTTTCATTCAGGACACTTACAGTGAGAAAATTTTCTTTCGTTTGTGTTAATAACTACGTTAAAAAGTTATAATTTAAGTCGCTATAAAGTAATTCCTTGCTTTTATCGACTGCAATAGTACAGGCATAATCAACCTGTGTTTACAGAAGCAAAGGCTTGAACTGTTTGGCAATAAAAGAAAATGAGTTTCCGCTTCAATTTATTTTCATGCTATAATTGGTTCATTCACTAGTTTTTTCGTAACAAGACCGGGTTGATCATATTTTTCATCCTCAATTCTTAGAGCGTGAGATTAAAAAAATTAACTTCCGAAGAAAACTTAAGCGGTATTAAAAGCCGTACACTGTGTGTTGTCTTTTGATGTTGCAATAGTTTTAATGCAGAGGCGGTTTCCTCTTTTATCGCGGCATATTTTGACGGACATTATTTCCTGCAGATTCATGCTGCTATTAGGACAGCCTCTATACTGTTATTTACTAGACTTTTGAAATTGAGACACTTTGTGTTAATATATCAACATTGCCTAACATAAAGTATATAACATAAAAGTAAAGTGGTGCATTAATATTGCGCCAACTTTCATATCAACATACCCATTACAATGATCAGTTTACCCCTAGCGGACCGAAAGCTTACGTGGGTGTCTCGGACAGCCCCTTTAATGAGGCCTATGTATGCTGGTTCTCATTTTACCGACCTCGGAAGGATGGGGGGCAGAGTGAACTTTAGCGGGAATATGAAGGTCAACCAAATATTCAACCCTCGACCAGGCCGAGATTGAACCCAGGACCACAGAGTTGAGAGGCAGAGATCTTACCAAACTGCCAACCCCTCCGCCGAATATTCATTCGATATTTGATTTTTGACGTAGAACATCCCTTTATTTTAAACGAAAGGTTTGCTGGCACATCTTTTTTCAGTTACAGTCAAATCTAACGACAGCTGTTTCTTAGCCTCCATGAAAAGTTTTTTTAAGCCTCGAGAAATGAGAGTGATTGGAAATGTTAAGGAAAAAATATGAAGCAAATTTTAGCTAAATTTATTTTAAGTTAAAATCCTATGTTTTCCACTCGAACGCATTTCTTTTAGCATTGTTTCTCTGATTACAACTTTTCAGGTATGACAGACACAACATTTTTTTATTGTTTAAAAACAACAACTACTTTTTGGACCGATCGCGAAGGGTGTGTGCTCAAGTGTTCTTAAAACGATTTCATAGTGAACTTTTCATTTCGAGATCGGCCAATTTTTTTTCAATACGTTGTTCCCTAAAACCATCTATAATGTACTGCTCTACAAGACTTGAGCTGATTTTAATAGCTGTGTATACTAGAATTGGTTGTCAGTTAACGAGTTGAAATGTTCTCGGTTCCATTTTCAAAAATCATAGAAACAAACGTTCCTTATCGTTTTGTATTTATCATTTGCTTAGATTTTGGCCGCTATTCGGTCCCGCTTAAAACACTTAAAATGCAATGATAGTATCGCTATATCCAACATTTTATTTAAGAAATGGTCCATGCTTAGTGTGCGTTTATCGAGTTATGGATGCACGCGGGAAGTTGGAAGAGCACGAGAGAAGCGCTTGAGTGGCACGAGGCAAAGCCGATATTGCCTCTGTCATTTTAAGCAGTATTTATAAAAAAACACTCGTAAGCTGATAACGTACAAAATTCTCCTAAACCGTTCTGAGCGTTTTAATTGGTTGAACGCGAGCACGCGATTATATAGACGCACGGGCGTGCGTCTATCGAGTTATAGATGCACGCTCGCGCCATACAAAAAGCGCGCGAAAAACTGTCAGCTATGTTCTAATACCTTGTAGCCTTTTAATCATGGAAATCTTCAACTACATGCATCATCAGAGTTTGTTCAACGCCAATACGAGCTGCCGGAGCATTTTTTTACAAAACTGACTGTGTAAAAAAAAGGCAAATACACGTTTCCTCTGAATGTCATCCAACTTACATGTACCTCATGTTTAACCGTTAATTGGATGACGTCATCACTTATAAGTTATAACCCCCCAATGATGCAAAAGTGAAGTTTAGATAAAAATAGGAAGTTATCTAAACTTCACTTTTGCATCATTGGGGGGTTATAACTTATAAGTGATGACGTCATCCAATTAACGTCAGAAGATGTGCCGACCGCTCGAACCCCCAATAAACGTTGAAGGGTTAATAGACGAAAAAGGATACTTTACAAGTATCCTTACTGACTAAGGCAATCCTTGTCATCTACTCGACGTTCAATAGGTGCTTTGTCAACAAGAGTCGTCTTTTCAAACTTTTCGCGTAAACTCTTGACTTGCCCAATTCTCTTCTTAGACATGTATCTTAGTCTTTCTTCTGGAAAATACATATAGAAAATAGTTGGTACTTTAATATGACCTTATATAGATGCAGCTAAACAGTTATCAAAACTGAATTAACTTCAATTGTACTTCATAGTGGCAGGCTATCTCGAACACACAGTCCTCCTTCACTAGAAATAGCAACAACCATATTCTAACTTGTTTTCTTGGTATCATGTTTCAGTAATATGCAAAGTATGTTCAGCAAGAATCAGTGTGAGGATGTGTTGTAAAAATAGTTCGATACTTAAAAGGTGATTGAAAAGGTCGTACGTGTAAAAAGAAAAATGAACTCTAGTTAAGTACAATAAATGTATGAGAATACCGGTATTTTAGGCAGATAGTATGTTACTCATAATCTCTTTATTTTACGACTATGATTCATCTCAGCTTACCCAACCTAACTTATGCAATCAATCGACCTGTAGTGTATAGTGGGTTTGTATATGAGTATGTGTTCGCGAGCGCGTGCGTGTGCGTGTGGGTTAATGAAAGTACACTTGCTGGGACTTCGGCACTCAACAGATACCCTACTTGTGGGGACGGTTCAGATTGCGGGGACATTTTCGGCCCCCCACAGTTTTTCCAGGAAAAAAATTATATAAACTAAAAAAATTTCGTTTCGATTGCGTTTCTGAGTTGGTTTTGTGGTTGTTTATATATGGGTACGTAAGTGCTAAACAGAGTAATGCAGTGTGTTTGGTGTAAAATACAAAAAAAAAATGACAATTGCCAGAACTAGCTGGTAGCCGGAAGAAGGTTGTTTATACAACAATACTGAAAGTTTTTCTTAATTCTTACTATTAAGTTTTACCTTTTTGTGGTCCTTTGTAAAATCCACTGCCAAAATACCTGGGGTAATTTCCTAGAATCAAGATAGCGAAGAATGTCAGCATACATTATAAAACTTTAACGTTAATTTGTGACGGGTTCGCTAACAAATAGGAAGAAATTAACACTACATGCGTTCCAACAAGTGAACATATTTTTCACAACGGTACACCCCTCACCTCCTTTTACTAAAGAAGCAATGACGCTAAATAGTAACCAACTTGCCGACGTGTAATTGGGGTCAGTTTTATTAATAGTTGAATCGAAAGGGAAATAAGGGCTATTTTTTTAATTGCCCAAGGAAATGATAGATGTATCTGTGTCTGATTTCCAATTTTAAAAAGTACGTTTTTAGCTAAATGACTATACCAAGAAAGATGATCACGTACGCACGGTAAATTCTTAGATATGTTTGAAAACTCAGAACCAAAAGGAATGTTAAAATTACCTTTAGAAAGTGTCCCTCTAAGGCGAGTCGACAACGCCTTATTCTGCTCAAACATTTCACCAAGTCTTCTTACTTTTTCTTGTTTCGGTCTACTACACTTGTCTTGTTCCGGTGAATCTATGTTTTAAAGAAGTGTGCTTTGAAATAGTTTTTCTTACGGGAAAAATGTAATAAAGAAGTGACAAAGTGATGTAAATTCATTTGACAGGTGAAATAGCAGCTGTAAAGGGCCTACAGATGCGGGAAGAAGAGCAAAGGGCAAAGATTTAAACTAGATCAGAGAAAATTGCCAAGGGTAGAGCATGATATTGCGGGTAATTCTAATGAGGAGAAATGACTGTGTCAAATTCCTAACCTTCACGATAAGGACGTTAATTAATGTCAAGTAGTTGCATAAAAAGTGGACGGTAAGATCGAACTAAGAGGATAACTTCTGAGTGTTAGTAGAAAGTTTGCTCTATTAGCCGGTAACAAAACGAGGAAAGGATTAAGTCAGAATATTCCTAATCAAGAAATCAACCCCATCACAAAAAAAGATAACAACCGAATTAGCAAGCCTCTAAGTTTGAAGGCGTTTGGTTCGATATTACGAAAGTGATTACATTCCAAAAATCGTTAAAACAAGAGACTTCAGTATGGTTTGAAGACGGCTGTCCCTCGAAACCATACCAAGTCTCAATATGGTGATTTCTAAAGTTCACCACACTCATATTAGTCGGTCAAACTTTGCCTGTCTAAATAAACTTCTCTCATTTCAATGTTGGCTTTCTTATAATGGGGTTCATTACTTAATTATGAAAATCTCGAGCTCAGTCCTTTCCTCGTTTTGTTACAGGTTAATTATGATTAAAGTAGATAGTTAAATACAGATCTTTCTTTTCACTATGCTTTAGCAAAGGGCACTGGAGAGTAATATCTAAAATTAAGCTATAAGCAATGCTAAAATCACTTTTACTTAAACAATGTTACTCTCGTAGATTTTTCGTGTTTGTACGTATAGGTGACAAAGATTTTAAACGAATTTCTAAATCGATGATTGCCTAGTTTTGTTTCATGGTGGTTAATGCATTTCAGTTCATTTTGGGGTAAAGTTGGGATATTGAAAGAGATTTCCGTCAAAAAGTCAAGATGAAGAGGTGTATTAACTTTATAGTTTTCTCACATCTTTCTTATTTTCAACCAAATTTAGTTATGCAATGCTTACTAATTACAAGGGAAAAAGAGAGTCGTAATCTCTGACCCCTTTCCCCATGCTGTGAGTGTCTCATGGTGCCAAAATGTGATTATCTCCCTGTTTTCTCCTTTCCCTAAAGGTATTTTGAGTCGAGATCATCCTTTTCAAAGTCCCACTTCAAGTTGTAGCAATTATTTCTATCTTCACATAGGAAGCAGCTAACCTGGGAAACCGCTGACCTTTTCGGGCTTGCTGTAGCTGGAAACTTTGTCGCCATCGCACTTAGTAGGTGAACTGGTGTTAGAGTCAGGTGAACGAATAACAATTTGCTTAAAACTTTTGAAAACTTTTGTGTTAGATGGTTGGTTCGCGCATAGATAATCGCTTTCACACAGCGTAGTTCTATTTTCTTCAACACTTTCCACTTCACAATCAGCTGGTTGATTGTTACCCTGTGAAACAGACTGTTCCATACAAGGAAATGTTTTCAGAGATGTTTCTGAAGAAGAAGTAAGACTCTCTTTGTCTTGACGAGTATTTGTAAACGTTTGCATTTCGTCAGTCGTGTCGTTATTATCTTCAGAATTAAGTTCTGTGTTGCGATTATCTATATGCTCTTTTGGAGTTGATGTGTCATCTGCTTTAATGTCTTGGTACGCTCCTGTCATATTCTCATATAATCCATGATTGCAACTCATATTAGTTTCTTTTTCTCTTTGTAGCTCGTCTGTGGATACTTTTGCAGCAAAAGAGGAAGTAACAATTAACTCAGTACCATCTGGGGGATATTGAGTCTTTGAAATCCCAGGCTTTAAATCCTTAAAAAATGGTACACATTCTACAAACTTCTCTGAAAGAACTTCATTTGCTCCGTTTGCCTGGTTAACGTCATTGTGTGCTTCTTTCTTAAGAAAGAGGGAATTTTCTTGGCTTTCGTTGTTTTCACGAATTACTCCAGACTGAAGCATCGATGCGTTTTCCTTGTGTTCAAAATATTCCCGTGAATCCCTTGATCTCTTTGTACCGGTACTTAGTATCTGACTATCTCGATAGTACGTCACACTGTAAGTTCCATCGCAACACGAGTTACATTTCTGAAAATGAGCCGAGCCTCCAACAAGTTTCCATGGAAGATATTTAGGATCACTGATTTGTTTCTCGTCTGCTAAAGCTGGATTCTCTAAGTTCGTTCTGTTATCGTCGTCTTCGCTCTCGACGTTATCATAGGCGCTCGATGCACAGCTCAGTCGATAGTCCCTACCCATTCCAAATGTCGTTTGAGAAATATCAGAGATGCATGGGTACGTCTGTGACTCGGCATACGTGTCTGTATAGTCCAGAGAACAAGTTGAGCAGGCACAAGAGGATCCACCGTAAGAGGTGCGTGGTGGCTGATGGGTGTATAGCTCGGGAATCACGTGATCATCCATCTCAGTCTCCTCTTCCGCTTCACTAGTATCGTCGAAATGTGACAAAACGAGCTCCAGCTGATTAGTGGTCACTTCACTGTGGTTTATTGTTCGCAGGCTCTCTGATTGTGAATTCACCGAGACATCCAGGTACATTTCGTCGCACTGCAAGAAGAATACAAAACGATAACAAATTTACAAGCGCGGTCGAGAAGCGTTCGCTTAAAGCAATTTAAGGAAGGGACTAGCAAGGTTGGTCTTGAAGAAAAGTTGTTTCAGTGAAAGAAAAACGGAAAGCAAAAGGATTTGTTAATAAAAAGAGAACCAAAGTAATTATATGGAAGGAAAAAGGAGTAAGATGTTAAACAAGGGATAAATTGCTCCATATTTTGAAGTTGTGCCTTTGTTTGTTTTGTCGTTCTTGACATCTTTGCTTTTAACCTGTTTGTTTTATTTTATCATTTTTTATTAATAAAAGAACTTGAATTATATTAACTTAATTAATTATTCCATGTTCCACTCAGGTACCTTACCGTAACTATTCGATTACACGCCGCCCTCCAATAAACGCCACTCCCATGATGCGGCGTTTGTTTGAGTTATGTACAAGATTCTCAAAAAGCGAGTGCAACTTAGCTCTATAAACAACAGCGTACAATCCAATTTGCTAATGCCAAAAACAAACGAAACTGCAAGGCAGTAGTCAGTGCAAGACAATTTAAATGATATTTTCAAACATTTTTAAAGAAACTTGAAACGTTCTGTTTCAATCGTTAATGCATTAGTTGAACTCAAATTTAAACGCCACCCTCGCCGCGACTTTTAATCGAATACATATGGTATTAATAAAATTACCATTCTAAAATGCCGTGTACCGAATAGACACGTTCATGTTCATACGTAAACACGTACTAGATAGCTTACAGGCATGCGCAAAACGAAATCTAAGTAAGTTCACCACAAGTCTGTACAGATTGGTTATTCTATTATGATCGTTGTCTACCAGCTTAGTGTTAGAAGTAATCGATCAGTTGGTCTTTTTACCTTAACCGATTCTGCCTTCTGCTCTTTTTCGTCCGTGGAATGATGGAGTTGATTCTTTTTCTGAATGGTCGGTGACATTTTATCTGAAAGAAAACCAATCATAAAATGAGTATAGACTGTTTAAGCGTTTATGGGACACAGGAAATGCTACAGGCATTTACGGTATACGCAAGTATATGGAGTTTGTCTTATCATATAGCACTGCACGTCTAAAATCTTGTGACTCAGATCTATATTTCACATTTGTCTGTAAACGCTTTCAAGCGTTTAAAAACATTAAAGGCATAAGTGCGAGTGTGTGTGTGTGTGTGTGTGTGTGTGTGTGTGGGGGGGGGGGGGGGGTGTTTGAAGCCCCATTAGCTGTTTTATATGGTAAAAATTTTGCCGGCAACTCTTGCCTG